>JAUEJJ010000013.1:21868823-21902921 GCA_032164275.1 Synergus coniferae | reverse complement strand
AAAGAAATAGTCCTTCAGAACGTTTCAAATATCAGATTTTACATCTTATTTTTAGATAAAATAAAATTAAATAAACTTCTCCAGATCTCTTAAAGCATTTCAAGTGAATGTGGGTATTTTAAATAAACAATCACAAAAAAAGAAAATTAAACAGATGAAGAAAAAAACTTATTTCTTGCATTTCAAAATAGTTTTTGATCTGCAGGACGAATTTTCCTTTCGGTATTTTAGTCCTATTTTATTAGGACTTTTTTTTAAGACACGAGTCCTCGGAGGACTTGCTCAAAAACTTTCCAAAAAGGAAGTACAAAGCGGTGAATGCAGTGAAATTAAATACTGAACACAGTGAATAGTAGAGACGTTTAATTTATCTCTAAGAATATTTTAATTAAATCTGAAACCTATCTCTTTCAAATCGAGACCAGAATCTTTTGAGAATTATAAGATTGGAAAGACAGCTTACCAATTTAATTCTTAGATAAAGCAGAAAATTTCAATGTCCAACGGAATCAGCTTTTCTTGAAGGCAAGTTGATGGAATCTAAATCAGAAAACGAATGGACCTATCGATTCCTTTCGAAACCAACCTGTTCTATCTCAAGTTTTTATAGAGGACTCTAACCATATTACTTTCGTGCCAGTTTCACTCAAAATGAACTTTATATGACAATAAAGAATTGAAGGATATAGAAGCGCTGATCTTATTTTACTTTTACAATTTATATGGTTTTCTCTTTTAGAAACTGAATTTACAAATATGTAGAGAGCACTAAATACCTGAATAATTTCATTTTTGTATGCAACATAAATTAACCAAAAACTGGTAAAGATTTCCTAATTTTACATATTGTTTAAATTAATTTAAAAACTGTTATTGTGTTTTCACCAATAAAATCTGTTTTTTATAACGTCTATGATCGCAAAGGATGAAATTGAGTGAGAAATTGCTCCTTAAAATCCTCATGAAGAAAATTTCATTATTTTATGATAAATTTAAGAACCAATTCCAAATCTTATTATCTTATTTTGTCTAGAACGATCCGGAATATTAAGCAGAAAGGATAAAAGTAGCATGTTTCATAAATTTAATATATGCGATGAGTCGCCTTCTATTTTTGTTCTATAATATTCCTTACGAAATCTCTATTATACTCATACCCTACACAAATATTAGAATGCTGGTCACGTATCGAGGGCAGATACTTGAATTCGGTAGCACGATTTCGACCACAACCCCTTCATAAGACAATATGTATTTTTGTTGTCCTCACTAGCATTGGATGACTATTATAACAGGTATTTAGTAACTGTAATTAAGCTTTGATATCTGAAACGCGAGCTCAATACGATTTCAGGAGTATTTACTATTATTACTATTTAAATTTTGGGCATTTCTTTAAATTACACTCAAAAAAAGTTCCAATTTCAGACCAAGAAGGTGAGAAAAGGGTTTCAAAACTAATTTGAAAAAAATGTATAATAGAAAAATTTGGTTGCGAAAATAACCTTTTTTACGTTTGTCGATCAGCATTTGCAAAAATTTCTCTTTTACGTTCGATACGTGACACAATAGATGGCATTCACAAATGTATCTTCCAATTATGCTTCAACATTGCCCTTACGTGTCACGAATACTCTATGGTATAATATGAATATATTATTCTCCTAAATTCCATCTTAAGGTACCCTCTATAATTTAATTTTCCTAAGTTTGAGAACGTTAGACAGCCTTATACGTCAATAATTTAATCCTACATAACTTGCTTAAATTCGAGATTTAGATGACATATATTTCTTTAATTGTATTTAATTCACGATAATCAGCCTTTTATTTTACATTCTTCTACTCTTAAAACCACATAAATTTGTCAAAATATCTGTAACATGGTTTCTGCGATATTCCTTTATAATTCGTTCCAGCAGTGGATTGAGTCCCTGAGGATTTTCAGGTTTAATTAAGATTAGTTCACACTGATTGCAGCTTTCTACTTCTGCAGGAAAACGTCGAGATTCTATAAAAAAAATCCTCAGTTTGTAATTTAGTTTTATTTGGTAAAATACTTGAGAACATAATCGAAAAATCTGCGTTCTCTAAAAATCTTGACTACTTTGATGAAAGTGACTTCAATAAAACAAGTTATTCAATGAATGCCTTCTTTATGTAAATTATATAACATGAAATAATAGTTGAAAGCTAATTATTTGTGTTTAAAGTTACTTAACTGGATCTAAACCTCTAACTTTCTGAGAATTTCTATAGAAGTGATGTATTGTGACAATTTAATCGCGCGGAGACTAGGATTAAGCTATACACGCATTTGAGTACAAGCTGGCGCATGTGCAAATTCGTTGGTATTTAATTAACGTCTGTACTAAAATTTACCTATAAATTAGTGCCTACAGAGGTCTTACATCAAAAGTTGTTAATTTTATTACTTAACAAGTTTATTGAAGCGCTTAACGACACAACTTATAGCATTATAAAAATCAAATCAATTCCAATATGACGAATTATACGTAGGAAGAACTTTACTCCAGAGTTGAATGGCGAAGATAAACTTTATTTAGTATTGACACAGGTGTTTATATTCGTATTATCGATTATGGAAATGACACGTTTAAGAAAATTTCCCCTTGCAATCATAGAAAAATATGTGGAAACCTAATTCTGAATGAAACCGGAAGAAAACAGAACTGTCATAACAAAGTGAATAAAAATAGCTTTACAAAGATAGAAATCTATTTTGAATTACCAAAGCATTCAAACTATAATTTTGTTAGTCGAAAATATAAAAGTAATTAATTAAATTTTCATTAGTAAAACTAAAATCATGATAGCTTTTTCTAAAAAAATTAATAACATTATTTAACTGATTTAGAAGTTTTCCTCAATTCTCTTTTCTCTCTCTTATTCAAAGAATATTAAAAAATTTTTTTATACAGAATTACGATACTTGTATATACTATCCTGCATTCACAAATATCGATTTGACACTTGTGACAGTGTAATATTTCTTATCGTATTTTATTATATCAATAAATGCTATTATTACTTTACCGCAATATTTTCACATAAAAAATTTAAGTGAGACGTTTAAATTTTCACATAACAAGGCTGCTGCTACTTTATAACCCAAATCAGTGCACACCAATAAATAAATGATATCAATTTCAATTTAATTAAAGAAAGTCCATGGTAATAATTTATTACAAATATTCATTAAATGTTTAACCTTTCGCATAATTTTACAGAACAAATCCAATTGGGTCTCCAGTCTAGAAAATAACCCATATTTTTGTTTTTCTTTAAATTTGAAAAGCATGTCCAATTTTATTCCAAATATCTATTGCAACAAGTGGCACTTTTCATTGAAATTCTCATGCATATACACGAAAGAATTTAAATCTAAAATTGTTTTCCATATTCTGTTACAGTGTAGCGGACATGCAGTGAAATGCTTTGCAGGAGGTCCTCGAAAAAGTAACGAGTCCCAGTGTCCAATGCTCCAGAGAAGTGAAAAATCTGCCTCGTCCTCGACAACGACACCTCTTCCAGCCGCAAAATCCACGATAAATCGAAACCATCAACATAGCACATGTAGCGTAACTAATTCACCGCATCAGAAAAAGCTTAGATTCCAATTGGCTAAAGAGAGGAAAGCTAGCACAACTCTAGGCATAATAATGAGCGCCTTTATTATATGTTGGCTGCCATTTTTCGTGCTTGCATTAGTCAGGCCATTTCTTCAGGATCAGCAGTCAATCCCCGCACCTCTTTCTAGTGTCTTCCTGTGGCTCGGTTACTGCAACAGCCTTCTAAATCCAATAATCTATGCAACACTTAACAGGGATTTCCGAAAGCCCTTCAGAGAAATTCTGTTCTTCCGCTGCGGCGACCTCAACCACATGATGAGAGAAGAATTTTATCACAGTCAGTATGGTGACCCGGTCAACAAATACATCAGATCAGCTGACAATGAGAGCGGAGGTCGTGCTGAAAATCACTGTGTTGATTCTATCGATGTAGCACCTAATACACCGAGTGAAAGTTTTCTATGATCCACGTGAAACCGCCTATCGCTGTCTGTTAAATCTGCATCGCAAGACGTTGTTGAAACGAAAATGGGATAATTCAATTCATTTAATAACGCTCCTTTTGCTTATTTCCAAAATTACATTTTTTCAAGAGTTTTTAAGAGTTATACATTTTTGAATATGTGTTTTCAATTTTCGATTCGATTTTGCAAATTACTTATAAATAATTATCCACGAAGCAAAAATTGGAGAGAATATCATAGAGAGAGCAGCCGAGTAAGAAATAAAATATTCATTTTGCACTGAATGCATTCACTCCCTGGTAGAAATTGCCCCAATTGACTCGAACGCATTTAGGGTGTTATTCGGGTGCTATTAGGGAAATTATTTTCATAAAGTTCTACTCTGGAGTTACTAATGCTCTAGTAGGGACCCTAATAGCGAGTTTTCAATATTTTTAATGTTCACTTTTACAGAAAGTAAAACCGGAGTATAAATTATAATTCAATGGAATACTTTATTGGCAGAACAGACATTTTTATGCAAAAAAAAAACCTGTTTAAATTGGACGGACTTAATGAACGAGTAGATTAGGTATGAGATAGTGTAATGTTCGAAAAAATTGTTATTTACAGATAAATTTAAAGTTGGAAACATTTAATCCTTTAAGTTAGGTAGAGCTCTAAACCCTAAAACTAAAATAGCACCAATAGACGCGAATCGTCGCCATGAACAGAAAGTTGATTCACTGTCGTAAAAGTAGACTTTTTACAAAAGTTTAGTGGGAAAATATTTGAGTTCAAACCTGATGTTCTCACCTTTTTTATTAGGTAACAAGTAACTTGCTTCGTGCAAAATGAATATATGTATGTAGTTGTGTAACATCTGCGAAAGCGTTGAAAATTGGTCCGCTTCAAGTTTCGAAACTATGAAAGTTTCTAAACTGTTCTTTTCATATAGAAGCATCAGTGAAAATTTAACACTGTAATTTTCATAAAAAGTGACATCATTTTTTGTTGAACCTCTACAGTTAATTTTTAAAAATCATCTCCAAATAAAATTTGTTACCCGTGACTTTTGAATCTACCAATAATAAGGGTGATAAATTATAAAAATAATGATAAAGAGCGTCATCAAATGAAAAAAATTCTCCTAATGTGTAAGCGAGTGCGAGAAATATGAATGTTCGATTAGTTAAAAGAGATTAAGACTTTTCAATGTGAAATTAGACTATTAGATCAAGTTTTAGTGAACGGTTCGGTCTGACGCGATATCAAGAAACTAAACAAGTGGAACGATCAAAAAAAATATTTTGCGAACATTGTGACAAAGAAGAAATTGTTTACAAAGTGTTTAAATAAAACGAGAAATTTAGTCGAATTGTAGGACAGTGAACGAACAATACTTAAAAAGTGACTATTTATATCAAAGTGGATATAGAGGCGATATAATTAAAATAAAACTCATTGTGTATGTAGTATAATATGAAGGTTGTAGGGAATGATATCTCTACAGTGAAAACCCAGGATTATTGAAGTATAGTAATGTCAATAACTTAGTCGTGGGTCAAGAATGAATATGTTAAATATCCTGTATCCTACTCCCATCTCGAGTGGAAATTCACAACTTACGAAATTTATTATAAAATTGATAACGTATATTTAAAATTATTGAATTGGTAGCGAGAAATTGTCAAGGGAAAAGATTTCTGCGTTTTTAAAATTCTTTAAAGTAATTTGTATAAAACAATTAGTGTACATAGATGTACATATGAACATGTGTTCTTAATATTCGCACTATTAAAGTAATTATTTCAAAGGTACTTTTTAAGGTAGTCCTTTTCCTAAAATTTCTATTTATTCTAACACGTTACTTAATTTTGTACTAAAATTTGTAAAAATTAAAATTTTAGTGTTATTTAAATCGGAAAATGAAAAGAGAATAATTATGTTGAAAAAGAGTTTAAATTGCAGAAAATAATATAGACTAGAATATTTAAGAATGAAGAATTAAATTACTTATAAAGGAATTACTTTGCTCAGTTAAAACATTAAAACAGTAAAACTAGGTGCTGCGCTTGTGACATAAAAAATACAATCTTCTTTTTCGCTTGAATTTGGTACAAGTAGTAAAAGGTTAAAAAAAGGAAGTGTGCAAAAAGCGTAAAGTTCGTCCACGCTTACTGAATTCGCCGTACATAAATTTTACTGAAACTCGGCAGCATAAAGAAGTTCAACAGCTTAAATCACACTTCTGCAAAGTGACACTCTAGGCATTATTTTTCCCTATGTAGTTTTATATTCTTAAAATGTTCCCAAAGACGACCTTATTCAATGTATATATTAAAATTATATTATACTTTATTTATTGAATTGATTGTTATAGAAATCAGTTGAGTTTATACTTTTTGATGCACGTATGAGCAATGTTATCCAAGTAAATTATATTAATTTAATATTAAAAGCATTATTTATAGATTTTAAACTATAATAGTATACGATATTGTTTCTTACGTTTTACTAACGCATAGAAAAAATGAGAATCTCAATCGATAAATTATTTGTAAAGTAGATTAGAAATATGAGTGATTAAACTATTAAACATTTATATGTATGTATTGGGAATTATTATTTCAGGGAATACTAGGAAATTCATGTTAAGACTTAATGAGTTATTTAATGCAATTTTTAATACAAATTGTGAGTAGAGAAAAAATATTTTCATGCATTGATTGCAATTTGTAAATATTAGTTTAAAATAAAGAATACATATTCTAAAAAATTTAAGATATTTGAAGATTTGAACAGTGCGCCAATTGTGATATTTCCACTCGAAATATTTTTCCATTCAGACTCACTTCGGTCTTTTATCGAAACATGCATCTATTGCACACTTTCTACGAGTCTATCATACTTTTTCTCAGTGTGGTGTAACCCGTAATTGGTGTATTGACATTGGATGACAGCAAGAGTCTATTGCGTCTTTCACTGGAATATGACCACTGAAACATAAATCTTATTGAATTCATAAAACTCAAATCAGACGATGGGAAGTGTTCCATTAAAAATTTATTGGTGTATACTTCTCGAGCTTTTCTGTACGAATAATTATAGAGACGGACAGTTGTTCCTTCTTTTTTCTCATCCGCCAGTCAAGTTTGCAAAATATGCGCTATTCGTAGAGAAAAACTGGACGACCAGATATGGCCTAAATAAAAATGATCAAATTTCATTTAAGAAATGAAAGTTTTGAGAAACTTTAATATTTAATCTAATAATAAAAAATGAGTATCAAATTATAATCATAAAAATCATTTTTAGTTCGAGAATTATAAAAATAATTCATTCTTGCAACATGGTTTTTTTAATAATCACGTTGTGTCCAAAATAAATATTTTTTCACTTCGCCAACTGCGTCCCTTTATTCCAATCTGCACTAGCTGTACGGGTTTTAAACACGGCGAACAATCATCGAAGTCAAGGGATAGAATACATTTCAAGAATGAACTCGTTTTTCGAATCAATAGAAAGGCTTGGATTTCCAGAGCAATCCAAACAAATGAAATTCAAACGTACGAAGTATAGAGATATATAACTTTTGCTTTTAAAAAGATTTCCAAGTGGGCGAACCCTCGAGCTGTAAAGTTTCACAGGATAAAATATACAGAGTTAAAAGAGAATAGGCAAAGAGAATAAGTTAATAAATACATCGCATCGTCTAAATTGAGTGAACTGAATAGTGATAATGATTATAATCAAGAGAGATATTAATTTACGCAAAGTAGTAATCAGCGATCTAACGCGTAAGGTCCTAAAATATGTGCGACAATCTGTGAAACGTAGATTATTATATATGTATATTAAAAATCGAAGAATGAGTGTCAATAGGGCTTGACCTAATTATGTATATCATGAATCGTGACGAATGTTAATTATATTGACTCAATAGTTCAATACCTAAACTTGTATTTTGTTAGAAAGGCTAAACAGATTTTTGATTTGAATGCTTTGTCAGTAATGCTCTAATAAGGTGGACAATTTTGCTGGGTCACTTATTTTTATCCCTTATTTGGAACTGTTAATTGCATAAATAAAATAAGTGTTCATGAAATTAAACATCTTCATGAATATGATTTTTAAATGGAATTATATTAAAGTTTGTATTGCACCAGATTTTAAATACTTTATACTGTTATATGGTTACAACAATTAATATTTTAATACTTACTTGAAATTACTTCAAGACCAAATAAGGGATCAAAATTTCAGTGACTCAAAATGCAATTTTAATTTGCAAAGTGTTTTGATATTGTTACCATTTCGATATTATTGAGAAAAATAAATTTATTTAATCACGATCAGTTGATGATTTCTTATTCTTGTCTGTGTTCGTATTTTACTATTTTTACTACTATTTTTTCTCAAAGTAGTTTTTTATTATTTGTATGTGTTTCTTCAAGCAGATCATTATTAATTATTCGGAAGCTCTGATTCAATTCAATCAATATTGCTTTTTAAGAAAAATATCCTAATTTACGTCGTTCTTTAAATTATTGTTTTTTAAAGATCAATTTCCTATACACGAAGGGGAAAAAATTAAACTTTAAATCTTCGTAAAAATTGAATCATTTGAATCATAAAAAGGATATTATCAGATTTTCAATTTTTCTCGTCGGTATAATTCACAATTCCAACTTTACCTACGAAAAAATCAATAAAACTCTCAGTGTTGTGAACACCATCTAAGCTAGCTTGTTTCCGATATTACCTACACAAGATTTCCCATTTCACTAGATCATGTGTTTTAATTTCTATATTATCAGTGATAACTCTGTTATCTATTATCAGTAAGTATACTGTAACGCTTATTGAAACAATAGAATTCCAATTTACATACTTGTACTTTTGGTCGATAATATTTTCCCAAAAGAAGGCGATAGAATGTTTCCAAAACCAAAGATTTTACTGATTATTTGTGCAATGAAAAAAAATAGATTTTTTTGAATCGTTTATTCAATTTTTAAAGCAGTTAAAAAATGAATGTACTTTTTTACAAAAAGTTAGTGCCTTTTGTTAATTTAAACAATATGTCACGAGTAACCTTGTAATAAATGTAACAATCCAAGATTTTAGAGGGATCCTCAATTTAATTTTGATACTCTATTTCTTATTAATACGTCGTAAATCATAATTAATTAGGAGGATGGTAATGAAATAAAACAGATTTCTTCAGTCATACTTTTTACTATTAATAATCAATGCTTATTCTACACAATTATACATTTTATTTAACTAAAATCATTCTTTATAGATTACAGCACAGAAAAAAAGAAAGTATTGATACGAATTTAATTAAAAGGATCCATACACCCCGAGAATCCCGTTTTGTCACAATGATGTATTAGAGCAGTATCAATTCTTTTTTTTTTGCTGGGAAAATTTACTTGCGCTAACTTTTATTAGCCAATCTGTATTTCGATAAAAAGTAGTTTTGATAAAAAGAAGCAATTATTTCGGATTTTGCTATTGAATTGGCTACAGATTTAAAGATGAGATTGAAGTCATCATATTATTATCCATATTATTATCAATATAATATCGAGGCTTTATAAAAGAATGAAAAAAGTTTTTAGCTTCAGCTTCACGAGTCACAGATGCAAATTACGAAGAACGAGCAATAAATGCTCGTGTACATGCATTTGATCTTTTATATTTCAACAAGTCTTTCTAAATAATTACGATGTATCTGTAAATTACGTCATACATTGTAAAAAATGTCTTAGAAAATGTGTTACACCAGGTCGACGACAGGTTTAAGTATGGTAAGAATTTATTTTTATAAAGTTACCCAAACTTGCACAACACTCTCGAACAGCTCATCATCAATTCGTTCGATTTCGTTTAATCTGCATCCACTCCAACTTGAAAAATCATCGCTGATGCACATGTTGAATATCAAGTCACAACTTTTTATTTATTCAGATTTCAAATCATACTTTAGTTTCCAGCACTCAAGTTTTTGATGTTTCCTTTCGCCAGCTGGCAGGGGGTGGAATGCTGCGATCGACTTGATTTAATGGAGTTCTGCTTCGGCAACATTTTCGGAAGGTAAGTCGCCAAAACGCCAGTCTAAAGTCAGCCGAGTAGAAGGCATAAATGAAGGGATTAATAGCGGAATTGATCCAACCTGGAATTAAATATACAAGTTTTTAAATTATGCGCATAAATTTTTTACAGATTCTCAGATTAAACTAAATTTTAATGATAGAATTCTGAAATAATTTTCTTTCGAAATGATTAAATATTAGAGGAATCGTTGCCCTCTATTAGCATGAAAGAAATGTTTACTATGCATTTTTGAACCACCCTATTGCATAAGCATAACATACCTAACCATGTGAGAGCTTGCATGAGAATATCCGGAGGCTCCATAGGTAGGAAAGGAGTGACTAGATAAAGAATGAAGAATGGCAGCCAACAAGCCACAAACCCGCCTACAACAACTGCTAAAGTGCCAGCAGTCTTAGTTTCCCTGGCCACCCTGTTTATACAACTATGATGATGAGTACGAATAGTTCCAAACTTCCTGCATGTACTCGCAACATCAGATTGGCTAGCAGTCTTATCGCAAGTGTCACTAGGGCCCTCCGACGATGTATTTACATCAGATTTTTTCTTCTTTATTATACTTTTTGTCCGTTTAGTCTGAAATCATAACAATTTATTCAAAATCTTACAATAAAGTTAAAAAATCTATAAATTTCCATAACGTTTATTTTTATATACTTTACACGACATATTCTATAACCCACGAGATTGAAATACGTCCAACACTCTGTCATAATTGAATTATCCATATTGACCATACTTCAGTTAGCGACTGTAAATATTCGACCTACTTTCTTTTTTCATTTACAAATTAAAAACAAAAAGTGATTGGGATGCTATGCTTGGACTGAACCACTTCAGTCTCATATCACACTTTATCACATTTGACAGTGACCCCCATCCTCTTTTGTGCGTGACGTAATTTGTGGACGTTATTCCCAAAGGAAATAAAGAACACTTAATCTATTATATCATTTAGGAAAAAAACCAACGAAGATAGTTTAGAGTAAGAAGAAAATTATAAATAATTTCAAAAAATAAAGATTGCTCTTATAATTGTTTTCTTATAAGTACAATATAGCCGAAAATTAAACAAACTATTTTCATAACTTTGAAAATTATAATTTTTTAAACTAATCAAACATGCAATTTGTGAAGTTATTACTGATTGCAGCTGTATATGAACTTATAAGCTGTAAGAAAGTTGAAATTACGACTAAACTTTACCTAAGTAGTTACTGACTCTAATTTTAATGATTTACTTTCTTACTATGAGAGGACGACGACGACGAAAGTTTTCATTCTCCGTTGCCTCCAAATTCCTATGCCTTCCAGCAATAACACAGGAAATCCTTGCATAGACATAGAGCATGACTAACATTGGGAGGAAAAAAGATCCCATTGCTGAAAATATTACGTACGATGAATCCATATTATATGAACATTTTGTGCTGTCTCGATTTGTGGCTTGTGGAAAACAGCCTAATAAAGGTGGACTAGTTATGGCGCCTGCAAGGATCCAAACGATGATAATCATCAACGCTGCCAACCTTTTGCTTCTGCGTCGTCTACTGTAGATTAGGGGCTGTGTTACAGCAAGGTACCTTCAATTTTATAAAAAGTTCAAGTTAAAAATCGGTAACATTTCTTTGAATACAAACAAATATATAGAAAATATCCGAAAAACAAAAATATGTAACATAATTAACATAAATGTCAATTTATATTTTCCCTGACATGTGGCTACCCTGCTTTTTAGAAGTCCCTTGTTTCCTTAAATAAAATAATGCACTGCTTTAATTGTTCTCTTCGAAGCTAACTAAATGCTATCAGTATAATATTGCAAGTAAATACTGTTATAATAATACGAGTAATTGTGATAGGTTTTCAATGCTTTTCACATTTATCTTTAGTTGACTGAATCTATTTGAACAAAGTTGCAATCCTATGAAGCTTTTCCTCGTAATCTGCTTATCGACACATGATGAAATTGTAAACAAGAATTCCCTTTCCATTACCTGTCTATTGATATAGCACAAAGCGAGAGGATACTAGCTGTACATAGAAGCACATCCAGAGAGACCCAAGCTATGCAGAGAACCTCGCCTAATTCCCAGGAACCACCATTCAGCTTAAATAAACAAATTCTCTAATGAATGCTTATGTTTTATGTTAGAATAATGTTTTATTCTGCTTAAACTGTAGAGCATAATATTTATTAATTTGATATAAGTAATATAAGCAATTACTTTTTTATTATATTGATAAAAATAGGAATCTTTGGAGACTGTAATCTTCTTTAAAAAATAGTACTTGTTCACTTTTAGAATAATATTTAGTATAGAAAAATTCACTAGCTCAGTTTAATGGACACGAAAGGGCTAATAGAGGCAACAACAAAAAAACTCAATTAAAAGTTGTAATATAGTTTATTAAATCTCCAGGACACAAGGAACCGAAACTTTTATACTTTGTCTTCTATATTATTCAAGTCTTCTCTTTACACTCTAATTCCATACAAAACTCTAAAACCGAATTATTCTTATTTTGCGAAACTTTCATCTTCTGTCTTTACCTTTTATTGTTTAATGTAGGAGTGTAGACCTTAAGAATTAAATAATTTTGAAAAATTCGGTAGACAACCTTTCATGAGCAAGTTTAACTTTTAATTTAACGAAACACACTTAGAATTTTGTATATACGAGTACATCAATTTTCTACCCATTCTAGTTGATCAAGATGACTACATATGAATTTTAAAGTAGCTTACAACTTTTAACTCGATTTCTTTAATGTTGCTTAAACTTTTTGATAGTGCTCATGAACAGAAGATTAATCTTTACGAAATAAGATTCAGGTGCCAAATTGAGCAAATTACAGTTTGTAATTTTATAGTCTTGGAAGTTTCATATTATATGAAACTTCCACTGACTTTAATCTGAAACAACTTCTAGGTATTAACTGTGTTTCAAATTTGGTATTAATATATTATTTTCAACATGAGAACATAGTTAAAATTGTGAGATCGCTGAAGAAAGATTAGAAATTTTTTTTTACTGAAAACTTAACGTTCTCTTTTCACTCAGGCAACTGCTTTTAAAAAACATAATATGTAACAGAAAAGGTACTAGTTTAATCATAAGAAGTAACTTTTGAATTTAAATTGACGATATCGTTATTTAAATATTTTAAAATTATAATTAATTTGGTCTACAATCACAATTTGATGTGTTCTTTCTTGAGTACGAAAACATGTTACGAAAACATCCGTAAATTGCAAACTCCGCGTAAGCATTTTAATGTATGCAAATTTAAAACCTACATGTTGTAAGAACCAGTTTGAGCTTTTAAGTCAATTTTGATGACACATTTCTTCTAATGTGGAAGAAATTTGGTGCTCTCATTTCCAGCTCTAGCATCGCTCACTCAACTGAACATCTCACATTTCAAATTTCCGATCGTAAATTGACTGGCACGATCAGTCCTGAACTCTGACTTCACCGAGAGAGACGAAGTGTCGCATGTTGAAATATTAAGCTTCCGAGATTGAATTAAAGAACATTAAAATAAATTCATCGAATGAAATAGAAAAAGGATATTATTTTTGGAAAGAAAAATTATAAAACAAGAAAAAAAGCTATAGTACTTAGAACAATAGGAAAACAAAAGATAAAAGTTAAAATAAAGAAGGATATAATTTTTCGAAAAAGGAGTGTAATAAGTAATTTCTTTCTCTAACATGGGCTTTTACATTCCAAGCTCACAATTTTTTTTATCTTAGAGACTCGCTTTATATTATTGATCTATACATTCATTCTTTTCTTTCGCCCAATTGTTCATTTGCTTAATTAATCCAGTGTTTGAAGCTGAGTTGAAGATTTTCCTCTACTTATCTTTTTCTGTCTAAAAATACTTTCTGTAATTCAACCAATTACGCAAATTATTGTTTTATCTTCAGATATTGTTCGAATACTATTTTTATTACATTGAGTTACAAACAAACAAAGCGTGTCACTTGTATTGTTTCAATTGTTCTCACCCGTTTCTCGTTATAGAATGCTGTGAAATGTGCACCTACATGCAAGTGCAAAATGAATTTCAAGAACAAAAGCATGGTTCAACTTAAATTATGGTGTTTGCATCAAAAGTTGTTCCACTAAAATGAACAACAGGGATTTTTCAGAAAAAGTGAAATAATTGACACTACAGAAGTAGAAAAGAGTGATACAATTTTTTGTCAAAAAGTACGAGAATTGAAAACCCAATATCATGGAAACTTTTATTCTAAAAACGAGAATAATCAATCAAATTAATATCTTTATAAGCTTTTGATTTGTTATACAACGTAATACTTTCAGAGAACGATAAGTACATGAAAAGTTAAAAAAGCATTTATGATATTCTACGACCTTTGTTAAAAGTTTCACTAAGTCTGATTTATATAATTGGCAAAGAGAAAAGTTGAGATTCATTAAATATAATTAGATGCTAATGTAGAAGTCACCAGTCAATTTATTAAAACAAAGTACGGTTGAATCGTTTGCTCCATAATTTAGGAATAAGAAAATAAATTATTCCTTTTTAGTTACAATATAGGTATTCGACTAACGATTATTTTTTCTTTAAGTAGATGGCATAAAGACCATCTGTTTTTTATTTCTTTGATGAAAACGTGTGCATGACAACTTAAGAACCATTGCATTTGTAGGTATACCTTAGGTTCATGATGTGGCTCGCCGGATAGGTAATTGTTAATTAGCGGTAAAGACATATACATATACGCACTTGCAGTAGTACAGCGGGCGGCATTACGGCTACACCCACCAATAAATCCGCACCCGCCAGACTGGACACGAAACAATTAGTGACGGACCGCAGTCGCCTGGTCGTAATTACTGCCAAAATCACCAGTGTGTTTCCGACCTACAATAAAGTTTAAAAACATCAATCATGATTTACAAGAAATTGTGGCTTATTCTAAAAAATTCATGAGTATTATTCCCTGCCTTAATGTTTCAAAATATCATGATAAACGACTTCAATCTTTTTGGACTCTTTTATACTCTAAAATATAAATCAGAATTTTTGAAAACTGTATAAATATTTACTACACATTAATTAATATTCACTTTTCTGACTAAAAGGAATATCAATTAAAAGGGAGAGAGAATAAGATGATAAATTTCATGAAAAATTAACATATTACTTTAATATTCTATTATTATAATATTTTCGATAATAAGAATATTATTGATTAATTTTTAAAATATATGAAGTTCCTTTGAATTCGACAGAGGATGACGGAATAATCTCTAAATATGTATATATCAAATTACTCATATTTCTCTCCAAGTCAACATCTGGAGAATATATGTGGACGAGAGTTGGAAATTATTCAGATAACGAACTATTATACAAATATTAAATACCCGAGAAAAGGAAGGAGCATTAATTTTGCATTTCTCAAAATTCATTTTGAATTCAATTAATAGTATTTATAATTACAATAATTAACATTAATTATTTTCTTACTAAAGTAGAACCTAAATAATATTACTGATCCTTAAGTATTGAGCCCTATATTCATAGTTACGAAATTGATTCGAGTCAGCGTAAATTTATTTGCCGGAAATTCAATTCTTATCTAGTACTATAATTACTATTATGTACAGCAACAAAGGTTAAACCAATACATCTCTGTTCCATGAATCTGGTTGACAATGAAGGGAAGTTCCCGACAGTTGCAAATTAATTGCACAAAGTCGCTTAAAGTTTATTGGTACGAAACTATAATTCCTGCTTGAATTAATCTCTATAAATAGAATCTTTAAATCCTTTTATAAAACACCTGCTAATCTAAAATTGAAACAAGAAGCATAATTTACTTTGTCAAAGCTGAAAACATGTATTTCCAATTAAAAAGATCAAGTATCCATCATTAATTTATTATTTCAACAAACATATGTTTTGCATGAAGGAAACTTTGTTTTGTTAAAAATTTATCACGTGTGCGTTTCTACAGTTCTTTTGATGCCAATTAGTGTAATTGCTCTTTTAAGTAACAAAAAAAAATATGTGTGCAAACCTTACTTTACCCAATTTGATTTCGAAAAAAAAATTATTTTCATATTTGTATCCATGAAATTGTATTCGGGATGTAATGGCTTGAAAATAAATTGGGGAAGTTTGGCTATGAAGATAATAGCTTATCAGCTCCAAACCTCGAGGAAGGGAGTGAAGAATCGCAGGAAAGAAGATCAGATCTGCCACCATCTGAACTCTTGCCCAGTAAGCCTAAAGAGAGACTTAAGATAAAGTCGAGGTTAAAGTTTAAAGTTTATAGTTTCGATTCTTTAAGTTGGTTCGACGATTTTCAGGAATTTCATGGAATTTTCTTCTGAAGCTAAGCGACGCTGAAATTTTCATATCGAAATGTTTCGATGGTCAAGAGAATATATGCATTTAATCCTAGAATCCATAAAGGATTAGTACTTGGATTGGTACTAAGGATATTAAGGTACATCTTATTGCGAAAGGAAATACTGGAAAGCAGAGAATTATCGACGAGTAAGTTTCGAAATATTTATTGTCAGCTACAATTTTAACTTTTTTTCTCATTTTTACCCATCTTTTATCTTAAACTTCTAAAAGATCTGGTAAAAACCAGTGTTTGGTTCAGGGTAAGAAGGCAATGTGAATTTATGAAAAATACCTAATAAATTCCAGAGAAAATAAAAAGAATGAAGAATAAACTGTTATATACATCCCAGTGTACTTAATTTATGTAATTCAGGTTAACACATATAAGCGTGGGCAACTAACATGAGGGCAGCCAAGTGTAAAGGGCAGCTTACAATGGTGACGACAATGAGGACTGAGAACAAAGCTGCGAGCACCAGGTCATGCCAGGAGGGTTGGTACTCAATTTCCAGATTTTGTTGGTCCTCTGCAGCCGATTGATTCCATCGTTGCTCATCCGGGTAGCCTACGCTCTCGTTCACCATTATGTTTGCGCTCCTTCAACGCACTGTGATTTCTATCCATTCGGGCAAGATGTTTTGATTCTCGCCGAGGCAATAAATCACATTTTCGTTAACCAACTACTTTGCAGATCAACTGACCCAAATGTCTGAAATCAGAAAAAAGTACTGATGAAATCGATGCGCAACATGCAGTGCCACAAATTCAGTGTAATTTCGGAAACAGGAGTTAAACATTATATAATATAGATTATCATTTTCACTTTATAGGAAAATCTTGGTATACATTGGTCCATTGGCCACAAAACTCAATTTTTCAATTTCCTTGACATTTCCCTGAGCAATCATTTTTTGATTAAATGATAAGAAATTTTGTATTACGATCAATACAAATAAAATATTTGTACAAAAAAGTTTGTCTATTATGCTACTTTCTTTATGAAAAAGCAAATCGATAAGCGGTCACGAGAAATAATCAGGAAATCTCTCTTCTCCTTTCAGGTCGTCTTTAAGTTTAGTTCGAATGGCATATCGCCAATTGAAAAATATATACCTTTATAAAATTCATTACTTTTTGTAAAAAGATTTCTGTTAAGACTGTTTCTAATTACATTAATGTAGACTAAGAAATAATAGTTAACAAATATTGGGTTCTTGCCATCTATATTTTTTAATGAATGTTTTACTACTCGCAGGTGTGAATATATGTATTTTTTCACTGCATGTCAGATTTACGCAGCGATACTATTTATATGCCGATAAATTTCCCTGTAAGCGGTGCAGTCATTGAAGGGCCATTAAAAATGGGAACGGCACGATTTTGCACGTTACAATATATTACTGGTTGATGTATCTAGACGAAAGTACCATGTGCACTGTGCAGCCCTCGATTGAGTCAGTAAAATTCGAATAAACACTGACTACTCTGATTACTTTGGAATCAACTCTGCACCTTCTGCATTCGAAATAAATCTGTAATTTATAATATTATTTTCATCGTATGTTCTTTGATAATAATATAAATTCTGTTATTCCAGTTATTATTGGATTAATATAATAAAGTATTTTTATTTCATAGATTGAAAATCAACATTGTGTATCTTTGCTACAAAATAAAACAAAATAATTGAAATAAATCTTTGCATTATGTAATTTAATACTATAGGCAATATTGTTTCTAAGAGGATTAGTGGAGGGCGATTTCATCCTCTTAAATATACGATAAATTTTGATATAAAATTCGCGACAATTTTACAAAGCCGTAATTTAATACTATGATGTTTTAAACAGTAAATAAACATTAAAACCATTTCTTGTGATACAAATAAATTCTGAGAAAATTGTACGGTTTAGGTGTGCTTTGCGAAAAAATTACAGTATCACAATTAACTATATGGGCGACTGAACTCGGGAAATGGTTTTCTTCACTTTTTCTCTCCCCTGGCCAAAAAGTCCAGGCAAATGTGAGTGCTTCTAATAAAGTCGGATGAAGCTGCGGGGTATCACTGGTTGTGATTAAATTCATACAGTGATTTTAAGCCTATCTTAGTAAAAGATAGTACATTGTGCAAGTAGGCAATTCTAAACAAGTATTTGAAGTTTGTTGTATGTACGAGAAGTTCAGAACTTCGAACTAGTACCAAAGCTGCTTCCATTTTAACATTAAACGAATTTTGTCAAAGCTTGTGAAGTCAGCAGTTCACTGTCCTTAATTTCAGTAATAGTTCAAAGAGAGAATAATAGCAGATATAGAAGCCATTGCGGTATCCTTGATCTTTTGTTGCTGCAATTTCAAGCCATGAACAAGTGACCGGAAATGGAGTGGAAGCTTGAGAAAATTTTGAGAAAAATAAAGAAGATGTATCAAGATCTAACGACGAACAAAGTTACGAAACCAGAACAGATGGGATGATATGCAAATCAATAAAGCTAGAATCTCTGCATTCATTTTCACATTCTCGACACTCACATGTATAATATAATACATATTTTATATTTTCCACGTATGCAGAATGCGAAAGAGAAAAAAAAATGGGATAAGATTCTTTTATGCCTCTTCAACTCCTTGATACGAGCTTCGTCACTATATCTCCCCTCTAACTGCACATTTTCTGTGGATTTTGTTCACCATTGTGAATTCAACTGAGTGAAGCTTGAGAGCACGTACTTTCACTTCCATTCACATTGTCTTAAGACCAAAATTAAATTGCTGCTGTAAAATTGAAAAAGATTGTATTGAACTAATAAAAATGAAAGCGATCCAATTCTTTTTCGCAATGTTAGTAATTACCTTTCAATTTATTTGCATGAGCAATGAAAAGCGAATGATAGAGAGACCGCATTTTATTTTTAAATACAATATGGATCAAAAAATTACTACGGTGTACGTATCACAAAAATTTTTGTAGCTTATGGATTATAAACTTTGCTTTATATTAATTTCGGTATATAAAATATTTTCTCTGAAAGAATTTGTGAGCAAAGAAGAATCTTATCTCCTTATTTAATCTATTTCGGAAAAGAAAGAATATTTAATTTTCTTAGTGTACCTTCTTCAAACCACGAGAAGCTCTAAAAAGCACTAGATACAGAATACCACATCAAACGTTGAGTACATGAGGAATTTCGAAATGGATGTTACATATTCCTGAAGTAGGCAAGAAAAGGGGATTGTTTTTGCAGAAAAATCTTCCAAAAAAGGCAAATTTCAAGACCGTGGTAATATACTTTGATATAATTCATAATTATTTTTAAAAAGCATGGCCTAATATAAAATTCCAAGCACATGCATATTGAAAAAGTGGTTCTCGAAAAAACTGATAAGAAAACAATATGTAAAATAGAGTACAGGAGAGGAGTATCGTATCATCGATATGCTGATAGAGATTTTGGATTCTACAGCGAAAGACTTCTTCCTTGGTGGCGATAAATAATTGCCCAGACGCCTCTAGAGGAAGAGAACGTATGATGCATAACATCTAGGTACTATCTGCATATATATTTATATATATAGGTATGTAGAACACTTAATCGACCTCAGAAAGTTGAATAAGAGCACCTTTACTATAGCGTCGACAATCGATACTGTATTTTGGGGTCAGAAAGCAGTATTGTAGTAAATTCGTATAGGAGCTAAATTTCATTCTAATTCTAGACCATTTATCTATAACAATGTTGCCCATATATCAAGAGCTATACAAATTTTACCCACAAGTATTAGTAACTATAGACTATTACCGAAACGGTTTTAAGACTATGTGTGAAAAACCTGGTTCAAATTTGATAGTCTTCAATCTTTACTTCAAACTCTCTTCATCCACAACGATTCATATTAAAGGCTGTCACTCTTCAAAAACTTCAAGTTTGAAACTATTCAAACTTATAATCAGACTCTTTCATAAAGTCAGCATCTTTCAAGTATGAAAACTTGAATGTTGAAGAGCAATGGACTGTAGTGCTTCCAATTGAAATCATTTAAGCTACTCGGTTTAGATATTTTAATGATGTACTTCAACATTATATTGCAAATAATTTTAGTAATAATTAATAATAATAATAATAGTAATAAAGTAGCTCTTATGACCTCGTTACAATGGAGGGGGAGAAGGAATAATAAATAACTTTCCGCAGAAGAAATATCCTGAAATCTTTCGAAAACACTTCAGATATTTTAATTTCTTTTCAACTTCCTTGAAGTCGTTTTAAATCCATCTAAATCAATAATATTTTTGGAAAATTTTTGGAAATTAGTAAGGGTAACTAAATATGTATATATGTAAGGACAAATGCTCATGAATTTGATTTTATAATAAAACTTTATGTTCAAGTTTTACCTATAGCAGTGTAACTATAAGTTACATGTAGTTTGAAGAAGTTTCACATTGTGCAGTTAATCTCTCGGTTAGGAAGTTCACTATTCATAACTGTAGTTAGTACACGAGAAATTTATACATATGTATGTGACAAGTATCGTACATTTGGAAAGGGAGACAGTCCACAGAAGCAAATCTAGGTACTATATTAGTAGAAAATCCTCATTCCAGCTAAATGCGTTATGTGTCACGATCCATGATAGATATGAACAATATATATTCAGACTATAAATTTTTGGAACCACTAGGGAAACTAATTTTTGTCATGAAAAAAGAAAACTGCGCTTTTTCTTTTTTTCTCTTTTATATTCAGAATATCTTTATGCATAAAGGTAGGTATATGTGATAATATAAATAGAATTAATTGCTTCCAAGGAATTTGACTAATTAATCATGATACTGAGGATATATATCTTGGATTCAGATGCAGTGCACGTGCTTTGAATATGCAATGTAAGATACGTCTCACAACAATCCATACGTGCATGTCAGATACTCGAATGCTCGGTATGTCAGACAGCCTGGGGCTATTCGGCATCTAAGAACTCGTTAGACAACTTTATATAAAGTTATTTATGCCAAAGCTGGAAAATACTGCAATGTACAATCGAGAAATGGAGCAATATTTTCTGTCCTACATGTTTTTCTACTGCAACACATTTCCTTAGGTGAAAATCTTATACTACTTATCAGCGTTAATCTTTTTAACTTATTAAATGATACTTCGACTAAAAACAAAAAGTGAGATATGTAGCAGAAAAAATGGAACCAAATGGTGTAAAATGTGAAACAATGGAATAGAAATGAATAGCAGTATTCGAGAATACAAGATTCCTGACAAAACTGATCATTTTGAAAGAGAAATTTCCTCGTCCTTTTTACGTTTTATCGCAAAAAAAACATAAAAGCACATAAGCTACATATATATTGTTTTCATTTCGCGAGTTATATGCATTGAGCTTAGCCTTACAACATTTTATGACGTAGATTTACATAGCTGGTAACATCTGGTGGCTGGGTACACAGGGGCAGATTACTGTACTTTCATACATCTAGAAAGTGCAATAAACTTTTATGATACCGCCACTTTTGTTTCTGCTGTTCTTATGACAACGGTTATCTAAAGCAATTCAACAATATAACTGATACAGCCTGTCGATTCCGATTTGCTACTTTGAAAGTGAAATTTATGTAAATCTGAAATGACAATGTTCAGTGTTCATTACTCAATACTCTGCAACAAGGTTCCCAACTTCAGTTTCGCAGTTTAAACTTTCCCAAATTACAGGAGTAACTGACCATCTCAAACTATCGCTGAAGGCATAGATATAAATCATAGTATTCCACTTTGAAAGAACAATTATATTTACTTGAAATGAAAATTTTGATATTGAATATTAATCTCTTTTCGGGCGAGTTATTATTTGACCTACTTTTATATTTCTTTATACATAGTTTTCAATGAAATTAATATCAACTCAAGAGGAATCCGTTTTCTATTTATAAAATACATATCGACTAATTTTAAATCGATATCTTGAGATTGTATTTTGTGTACAATTGAACTGAAGAAAAGTAGCTGAGAACGTCGTTAAATTTGAACATGAAACAGTGTCGGCTTCATCGCTTTTTCTCCGTTCTCTTTGTAAAGCAAATCTCGCAGCATTACTTGCTGCAAGTTTTATCTCTATTTATTTGTATTGCGGAAAGACTTTCTGTATTTCTTTCTTAATGCATTTAGATTTCCAGTTGACCTGGTTGAGAGAGAATTTTCAAGTTTAAGAGTATCTAAATTAATACTTTATCTGAATACAACTGCATCACTGAATACGAATTATTTCTTCACTCTGCAGCAAATGTTGCATGCCTCATACAAATTTCAGGACTTTAATTAAAATTAGAACGAGATTACCACCCAGCGGGTACGAATAACCCAAGGCGTTTTTAGAACGTCCTAAAAACGTTCTAAAATTCACGCCAAGTAACGTTCTAAAAACATACAATATGTTTCAAAGATTTTTTTAGGACGTATTTGGAACATGAAGCCTTTGGACGTTTTTTGGCTCTTCTCTATTATATCCAGTTGACTCCATATCGAATTTATAAATATAAATACTTCAAATTTTCAAATTTATAACGCTCGCATGGATATTGATATTTTGAGTTTCTGTGTGCAGACCCATGTGGTTATATAAGCTAGTAGGGAATTCTTGAAGGATTGGAGATTGAAAATTTCGCCTCAAGTTTTATTCGCCCAGGCAGCTCTACACACAGACGATTTGAAGTTGGTAAAAATTCCAGCATGTCGACTTTTAGATTACATGAACCAAACTCTGTGCTATCCAGCTTCTTCTTTCTATATCTTTCACTCTCTTTATATATAGATTTTAGTAAAACGATCTTTGGATAGTTTAATTCTTATTTTTCGTTTTATCAATCATCAATAACAATTATTCTTTGGGCAAAGAGATAACAAAGATTGTAGATCTCCTAAGCATTTAATCGTGAAAATATTTTTATGCGAACTCAATCAATTCAATCACACTACCATAAAAAAGTTTTGACTATTTTCCTACGTTGGTAGTTTTCAAAAACTTGATTGTTGACATCACTTCAACTGATAACGTTTTCAGGGATTTGACATGTTTACATAAATTTTAAAATGTAGTTTGTCAAACATGTGAATTCTATATTCAAAATATGATTAAGAAGTTGATATTATTTTATATTATCTTAATTCGTAAAATATTAGACATATATAATTTATGTATATACCTACCATAAATTGCCTGGTTTATAACAAAACTGTATAATTTGTAAAATTATGATAAGAATGGAAGTTTATAATATTTGCATATATTAGATTTAATATTCAAGTCACTAATAAAGTTACTTTTATACTTTTAATTTGATTTCCATCAAAAATGAATTTTAAAACTTTTAAATAAATAAATGAACAAAGAATGAAAAGCTCTTGTAAAAAGTACAGAAAAAAACTTGTATTAAATGAGTTGAAAGAGTTGTTTGCCTTTTTTGAAGTCGAGTTCAGAGTTTTCAGATATATTTTATGCTTTTAACTCCTGTATTTTTATTTATTTAGCAAAAGATATAATATTGCATATTTTTCTCCTATGTAGGTATTCATTTCAATTTTAATTAGCACGGTCTACTTAGAGGAAGGTAATCCTTTGCGGTATGATTTTTTCAGACATATTTTACCACGGTTAATAATGTCGAGGTTTACAGAAAAGCAATTTAAGCATTTATTTAAGTAGTTCAAAGGCTGAATATTTATACAAATTCATTTGCATAAGATTTCTATATAATATAGTTATATAACGTATTAGTTCAAAGTCGTTTTTACAAGATGAGATATATTCCCAAAATAAAATTTCTAAATGCGATATATCGTCTTTCACAAATCAATGTCAGAACAAAAATTAACCATAGACAGTTATTATTTAGCTGTTGACCTAAAGTTCTCTAAGTGCCGCTCCTTGTAACTTATAACTCCATCGAAACTCATTCATCAAACTTTTCTTAAAACTTTTAAGAGTTTTATGAAGATTTAAAAAATAATCTCCCTCTTCGCCTATACGTTGAAACTTTCACGGATTTTATGGCGACAAAATTAGCTACGCAATTAATTTTGTTATAGAATCTAATTAACTTTTTACTAACTGAAGTCCAAAGTCGACAAGGAAGTAAAAAGATCTATTAGACAATTTTCTTTAAGATTAACGATACGATCAACTAGGATTGATCAAATTTTTCAGGTCATTAACCTAATTTATCAAAAAATTTTTAATCAAAAAATTTCTGTTTATCTTTTATTCCATTAAACGGCCTTTTCTATTATCATTACACTGTTATGTATTGTAGTAGAAAGTACAACTCACTTTTGTGTATGACTCGCATGCTAATAATGCTTTGAAAAGCAAAAAAAAAAATATGTGCTTCTGCTCAGTGTAAAAAAAGTACAATTTTTGGTTCAAAGAGTTTCAAAAGTCGTATTTGTCTGCAGATTTGCAATTTTGTGTAACTGTCATTTTTTAATCATGTAAATGATTATATTTCCCAGTTTTGTAATCCAGCTTTTAATAATGACGGATACCCGAACATGGGTGGTTAGTTTGCAGTCATGTCTCCTGTCCATATATTGCAGTATCAGCAATATGTATCGATTTATTGATGGTGGTAAGGTGGTATGGTGGCAGAACATTACTATGTTCCACCATACTTGGTGGAATATAATAGTGATATTGATACATTAACATTTGGGCGGGGATTACACACCTAAGAGCCACACGTGCTTGGCGTAACTTCGACAAATACCGAGCTCGGAAATTCCAGGGGAAGTGGATCATTATCGATATGGAGCACGTAGATTCTACAAGATGAGAAAACAGGTGCGAGCTACCCCAACTTCTTGTGGCAAAACTGTACTCAGGAAAATATACTGTGACCTTTTACACCAGTGCAAGGCAATATTGCTCGAAATTTTTATTAGTACCAAAAGGTGCATTCTACTTTCTGGTCTGAAAAAACAAACTGCAATACTACTGGATATATAGATATTAACGTCAACTGTGATAACACGCTGACACACCAGTTCTAGTTGGATCACTGAAGTTAAGCATCATTAAGCGCTGTTAGTACTTGGATGGGTAACCACTTGGAAATACCGTGTGCTGTTGACACTTACGTTATTTGATCATGGCCATATGTGTAAAGATTTTAAAGCAGGTACAAGCCAATATACCGTACCAAAAATAATTATGTAACTAACTACAATAATGGCACGACGCAGAACATGGACTGTAATAAAAGATAACAGACTGATGTTTGTTTATGATTGATGGAACCAATCTATATTATAATAATAATAATCATTTTTTATGAACAAGGGGGTTTAAAAAATTACTGTTGGAGATTAAATTAATTAATTAATTATGAAATTTCTTTGAAATTATTAGAAGAGTAAACAAAATAGTGAAAGAATTTTTATTTAGTCTTATTTCTCATAGTTTATGAGAGGTAGTGACTTAAAACATTACTGAATAGCTCTACAGTTGTTGAAAACTTCGTTATATTGACTTAATACTATTAGCACCAATCCATAGTTAAAATAGTGAAAGAGCATTCATTAAAGCGAGTTTACTTGTCTACAGAAAATTGTTTGTTGATCTCTTGAATGAACTTCATAATTTGCCAAGTATATCTAAAAAGGGATCTACCGACTTTCCATCTCTACGTTGATGAATTAAATATCAGCTTCTCGAAAATTGGATGGATTTGGTTACCTATTTTCCATTCTGAGGAATTTAAATTTTTCCTAAAACGAAGGAGACTATAACATGTTTAATACATGCCTCAATTTCCATTACATTGAGAATTATAGATTAGAAAACTTTTTGTACAACCCTAAATTTCCTGCAAGTGACCCATATGCTAAAACATTTATAGAAGTACATGTTGCATATAATACCACAGGGACCATTTGGAGAAACTCTTTACACCAAATACATTAACAAAATCTATTGCTATTGGTTTTCTCTGTTAATATTAAGCTTATTGTTAGAGTACTTTATTTTCACCCCAAACTATAATGTCGAAATATTCATTGAAAATGTCGAAAGTGTGTTTACACACATAAAGTATAGCTATTGATAACTTTAGACACTTTAGTAGGATCTTAAAATTATCTTAAAATACTTGCAAGCAATTAGATTATGAAAGATGTAATATACTTTATGATAATTTTGAAAATTAAGTTTGAATACTCTCTGTAATGAGGCATAATTTTGCAAAGGTCGGAAGCAACCCATTCTACCTCCAACTTATAATTCACTTATTGTAATAGCCAATGAATAGCTTAATGGGCAATTAAGCTTCACAAAGGGTTGTAACATCAGTTTTGAAATTATGTTTTAGTGGTAAAAGTCTATTAATTTACGCAATAAGAAAAAAACAACACTTTCAAGTCAAGTCGATTTAAATTCCATCCGGCATGATTAAGTTCCGAATTTTATTCCACGATATGGTTGACCCAACCTAACTTTCCTTTAGCACTTTTCAACGCAAAATTTATGCCGAACCCAGAGTCCACCAAGAATGCAAATTCTCATGAGGCAGGCACGACGTGCCTTCATTATTCAAAACGTTCGCAGAACTATCTCTGAAAGGTGACAATTGAAGAGGAAAGAAAGGTGGAAAGGATATTCTCTAGACATCTGAATTACTTTTCCCAGCTTTCAACAATTTTCATCTTAAGTAAAATTTTTTCAGTTTATAATAATTTTCGTTTTGTCAACAATATAAATATTAGTTAATTTTCCAATATATAAACATAATCATCTTTTATATTTTCATAAAAATATTTAAAACATATTAAAATATGTTTATTAAAAATATAAATCCCGACCTCGTCAGAAACTCTTTTTAAATAGGGCTAAATATGGCAATTTCTGTACGGGAAACCCTAAATATAAAGGACTATATATATATATAGTAAGTACTTAATTTCTTCGTGCATGCTAGTTCATATCGTCTCATATTTTCAGGAATAGAATGATGTCCTTAGAGTTTGATTTACTATATATGAGTTCTGCTTTCAGTTTCGAAATTCGACCTAGAACTCTGCGGTTGGTCAGTATTTATGGCAAGGGGACACGAGCTCGGCTTCTTCTTCCAATATGTCAGGGTGTCACTGTGAATGAATACATCGTTGGATTAAACGATTTCACGCGTGAACCAACCACGGAATTTCAATAAATCTTTCTCATCAATAAATCGATTTAATAACGTCTCACTTTGCGGTTAACTGTGGAGTCTCCTCGATAAGCATGCTTTCAAACTAGGAATGCTTTAAGTGGTACTTAAGTGACTTTAATGTCTTCAAGTGTCACTTTAGAAACGAAATGGCCACACATTTTTCTATTCGACATATCTTATATGTAAAGCTTTATAGATTATAGAGTTTTCAATTTCTTAAAGTTATGTAACTTATTATTATATATAATTTTGACAATCTTTTTGTTTCGAGTCGAATTTTTGGGTTTTACAGAAATTAATTCAAATTGAAGTTAAATAAAAAAACTCACGATCGAAAGAATTGTATATTTTAACTGATATAAAACAGAATATTTGACCGTATAGAAAATAACTATTCAGACAAATAGTTCTACTTAGAAGAACAAATAAGAAAGCTTATCGTGCTCACATTAATTCTTTCAAGAGTTTAAGACAGTCGAAATTGGCATTCAATCGTAAGTTTTCTGTTACTAATGAAACTCTGCCAGAAGTCGATTAATTTCCGCAGCTGGACAATTACTTGTTGGAATAAGTGAGATTATTTGAGCCCGAAGACAAAAGTTCAATTCAGAGTAAGATTGCAGGGACGGAAAAGTTTCAAATTTTTATTACAATGCTGTTTCAGTGAAGAAAAATTTTTTAAATTTTGCTTGCGAAAAATTCAGTTTACGAATAGATTGAATGTCGCTCACATTTTTATCATGTGACAAATCGAACTGTGCATGAATTCTTCAAGGCTTTCTTTCCATGTTTAAGTTATTTGGCAGCATCTGAAAGCAGAAAAAAAAGTATAATCGTAAAATTGAGAGAACAGAACATGATTTTCTGTAGGAACCGAGTTAGAATTACTTAAAGCAGTCAGGACGGCAAAGTTAATCCAGCTGGTAAACGAGAAAACTGAAACTTTTTCTTAAAATAGATATTTCACGGGAAAATAGTCCATGAAAATGTTGTAGAATTTATTCTGTGTATAGAATTTATGTTGGGAAAAAATTTAATATAGCTTTTCCTAGAAAAAAAAAAGATTCGAGATTGTTATAATTAATATGAATGTCAAACATTACTTCAGAGTATGCGTGGGTACGGATTTACCGTTGTGAGATTTACTGTTGAGCGACTTTACCCCACATTCACGCCTTTACTTCGTTTTACTGTAATTAAAAGGAATTTAATTAAATAAGATTTATTAGTACTAAATGGCATTAAATTTATTTAAATTTTATTTAATTTAAAATCATCATTTTTCCCGTTTAGTTAAATTGAAATAAATTTTATTTAATTGTACAAAGTTATAGAGAATCGATATAAATTGTGCTGAATTCTCTGCTAATTATAGATTCGCAATTAAAAGCCACTTTAATGTCCATGAGGAAAGTATAAAATTAAATGAGTCGTTACGAGAGAGTTTGGTGGAAAATAATCACAGAAATGCGATCATGTTTAGTAATGTTGTTATCAGTCCGATTAACCTCTTGTATCATGGTGATTCGTGTGAAGCTTTAATGATTCTAAAATGAGTCCATTTTCATGATTACAGAGAGACAGAGGAGAGCTGAGTGTGAATGGAGTGAAGGAGAGAGTGATATTTGTCAGATTAAGTGGATCAGAAGTCAAATAGTAATTACTAATCCGACTTCCATCACAGAAAATGATGTATATATAATATCTCATGCAGAAAAAAATATTTAATCGAAAAAATGCTATTGAATTGCTGCTCAATGTCTTTTCATAAAAAGAAACCAAAATTCGCATTATTACTCAAATTTTCAATTTTATACAGTTACTAATTATAGCTTCCAATGGCTACAGAAGTAATTGTTCTATACTGCAATGTCATGATGTGTAAACCGATAAATGGGTCCTTTCATCAAATTCTTGAGAGAGAAAATTACGAAGGTCTGTTCACATCTCGAAGTCACTCTGATATAAATTTTCCGCAACCTTCTGGAGATTAGCAAGATGCTCTAACCGACGCGTCCGTTAATCTTAAAAGACTACCATAGATTTCATTTATTAACATATATGAATATAGTTAAATATATTTAGTTTCAAAATAGGTATACAGATTTTCGATCTATTATGAAGAGTATCCTACCTCGCAACAGTTTAAAAATAATATCAGTTATGTTTATATTCCTAAACCTTCTGAGAGATCTTTTTGCTATGGCAAAGATTAACTTTTTAGCATGTTATTACATATTTTTTATTTAAGAAAATGAAATTATTAATAAAAAAATGTGGTCAAGGGGAACAAGGAACTTATATTACATTATACATGAGATGTTCTTTTCTTGTGGATACTAATACTCGATACAAATGAATGTGCTCTCTTCCTTTAGAATTCACTAGACAAAAGAAGAATTCTCTAAAAAGTTCAAAGGTTTTACTTCAAACATAGGGTTGTTTGAAACACTGTGCCACTTGTAGCGACATTCATCGGCGATTTGCCCGTTTCTAGAGTCTCAATTTTATTGTGTGGGAAATTTTCTTGTCAGAAAAGTTGTATGCAGACGGAAGTCACTTCACGAACTTATGTGAGATGAAACGGAAAATGAAATTTTCTGAAATGGGACATTCTTGTGAAAGTCCAGTTCCTAAAACCTTTTCAAGAAATATAGGGCATGTCAGAAAATCGTGGTCATGCTAAAAACACTTCTAGCGAAAATTCGAAATATAAAATCGCAAGTTGAGTCTCTTCATCTTTAAGAATGCAATTTCATAAATGGAATGTGTTAAAAAGAGATTACCAAATAAGAAGGTGTAAATAGAAGCGTGTCTGAACTCATAACATAAAGGCTCATAACGCTCATGCAATCTCAGCAATTTATTTGAATGGTGTTAATGTTGAACTAATAAGAAAAGTAGGTGCCTGGAGAGGCTGAAGAGTTCTACAAACGTCATTTAGTGGATACTTCCAGCTTTGCAACTGCAGCCATCAACTCATCAGCGTTGATTGAAAATTCTGCGGACACTTTAATATTACGTGACCCTCTAAATGTCTCTGATATTTCATTAAAAATAAAACTTCCTATTTAATGTTTCAGAAGCAAAGCAAAACTTTAAATGCAATGAAACATAATCCTTGTTTTTCACCCTTTGCTTATAAATTATATGACAAAGCTAAAATTTTCATATTCATAATCATAATATTCATAAATCAAGGAGCACACTGTATAAATCGATACAGTAATTACAATCAAACTTTTCAGTGGTAAAATAATTAATTTTTGGGTACTTTATCACTCGGCGATTTATACGAATGCAGCTCTTACAGTTTGTTAATTAAATATCACAATTTCCGAGTGTCCTGTCCTTGAAAAGACAACATTGGATAGATAAATTGTATTGCCGTAAATTCATTCAAAGAATTTACCTCGAGTTTAAATTTAATTTACTAAAACTAGAAGCAAGGAACTATTTTCCTAAAATGTATAATACTTCAATTTGAAAATCTATCTTGTTAATCTTGTTAATCATAATAACTATAAATACCTCTTCTAATCTACTGAACAGACAAAGGACTCCTGGAATAATTTATGTATGGAATTATAATGCAATATCTAAATTATAATATTAATACACTTTGAGCTTAAATTATAATGTTATCCAGTGAATATTGCACTCAAAATTCATTTGAAACAGTAAGTTACTGAAACAAATCAGAAAGTATTTTTTAAATAGTCAATGACCTACTTCCCACTGACTCGAATGTAGAGAGTACAAATTAAAACTGATTCGAATAGACTTATGCAAATAAGTATAACGATCAATGAGAGCAACAGCAAAAAAAATTTTAATATCTCCATCAAGGGAGTTTTAGACATTCCAAATAAACCAAAAACTAACGAGTTTTGAAGCGAGTTTTTCATAATTAGCTTGTCCAAGTAAATGAATCCGAGGGTTATAGAAGGGCTTTCGTCGATATTTTCGTTATGAGAGCTAAGTTTCAAAGTACCGGATCTCCGGATGAATTTAATACTGTAGTTCGGGAAAAAACGGTCCTTAATGTTTTTCCGATATTCTCCTGGGAACATAAAAGCATGTGTATCTCAAGCCGAGGGAGTTACAAAAAAGGGTTTAGAAGGTAAGTTAAAGCTATTCGAAATCCCCTGGTCTCATAAAATTCGAAACCTTTTGCAACTGCGATCAAAGATATGGCAGGTTTATTCCAATTAAAAAAAATTATTTTTCTTTAAGGTATACTATAATTTTATAATACTGCAAAGTGCAGCAAAAGTAAAAGTATATCAAGCAATTTTACTCATAGTTTAGGAAGGAATTTTCCTTTAGTCGATTTCAGAAGAGCAGAGTAGACTGATAGAGTTTAAAAAAGTGATATAGAAGAGATTCTATAACTATATATATAGTATATATATACATCGGCTGATGTAAAATAGAGGCGGAATAAAGTAAGGCTGACGTGAAATAGGATGTAATGGAAAACATGACAAAGTTATAAAAATATAGCAAATTTGAAGAAAAAATACCATAATCGTAAAGTTTCCTCACCATGGAATTTATTATGAGTATTAAATAATATTCTATAATGCGCATAAAAAGTATTTCTTCTATGAAATATATTAAATTCCAATCCAAAATATACGTATAGTAAAAGTGCCAAAGGAAGCCTGGTTTTAGTTGGCCAGAAGTTTCCTTCTGATAAAAGACTAGTTTAATTTACGGACAATAATTGATTTAAATCAAAAAAATAATAATCAATGAAGCAATTGCTAACACTTTTTTTACTGAAATGATCTATTTACATCTGTACGAAATTGCATAAAAGCAATTGCAACGTCTACGGAAGTTAATGCAATTATCGAAATAAACTACGTATTCAAGAAAGTTTCTATGAACTATATACACATTACACATTCTATACAGGCTTCGAGCAATCAAGAAGATTTCTAATAGATCGATACGGTGTATGCAAAACATATAAAAATGAACAAACACAGGCGCAAAAGATAATCACTTCTTCATATAACTTGACCGGAGCTAAAAAGTACTCAAGGATAATCTCAGCTTATAATCCAGAACAGTTGGAGCTCTAAACCTAGTCGTTACATTATCAAGGTTATATTCTAAAGTCGTCCTTAACAGTTAGAGAGATAATAAATAAACGCTGATAAGAAGAGGAAATAAGATCTCAAATTGAGATTATCATCCCATTTTACTTAAGATGACCTACACTCTTTTATCACAATAGTTTCGCATAAAACATCTATAATAATGTGGGTGTGTTTATTTCTACGTCAATTCTACGTAATAAAGGAATATTTAATTTTTTTGTTCAGTACAACAGCCTTTTTTTATTAGAATTTGCATATACTTTTATAAAAAAATATATCTATAAGTACTAGTAACTAAAATAAATTACAGTTTTCAAAAGAAATTTACAAAAAGTAATTAAAGTACATATGGCATATTTTGTCGAAAAGGAATTGTAAACCAGAGTTGAAATAATTCTTGCTTTGTTCCGATCCTGGGGAAACAGTATAATGTAAAATGCATACAAAGAAAGGTAAGTTTTTTCAACTATTATTCTCAACATCAAAAGCTTCTTCAGTTTCACTTTTTATTCACTGTCCTGACGTCAAGGCAACATTTGAAAGAAAGTTGCAATATTCATCGAAAAATATTTGACTTTGTGAAAGTCCTTTCATCAATTATTTCAAAAGAAAATTCAAAATACACAACATTTAAATATTCTATTTGTAAAATTATTATTTTTACAGATCTTACCAGATTTTAAATGTTTTGCCATTCAGTATTAAGTATCGAGTATCATAGATGCATTTATTAAAATGCAATTTGAAATTTGCAGCAAATTAAATTTTTTTCCGCTTTATTGGATCTTTCCATTAGCGTCTACTATATTTACCGAGAGGAACTAGAAATTGAAAGCAATTTCCAGTCATTCGCAGCGTACATAGGGGCGTCACAGTTACCTTTATCATATATATATATTATATATATATATATATATTTGATTTCAAGGCTATCACTATTTCCAAAAAGTAAAAGTAGACATACAAGTTTATTTTCCGAACCAGTACTGCGAGAACTGAAAAAAATTACACATTTGCAACTCAACGACAGTTGGATTTCGCGTGCAAAAGTACTATGGCTGTATCGTTTTTCGATGTAAATCGAGAATCGCGAAAAATTGGATTCACATCGGATAGTGAACAAATAGGTCCTCACGTGACGTTTTATCACGGTATTACGTTGGTTTTCTAGTTGGAAAAAAACGAATTTTGCAAAAAAAGAACACACTCAATTCAAGAAA
>JAUEJJ010000013.1:21816489-21860273 GCA_032164275.1 Synergus coniferae | reverse complement strand
AACGGAAGCTTTTGGGGGGTTTTCCACAATCGAAGGAACTTTAATTTTTTTCAGCCACTCTAGTGTACAATTCTCATTTCCACTAAATCATTTAACTAGTTTGGAAAAAGAGTAAAGCTCCATACAAGAGAAACTTAATTTAACATTCGAGAATAAGAGGAAGTGTGAAAAAATTCACATTGGTGGCAAACTTTTGTCTTCGCTCGAAAGCAGTCATAATTAAACGAGGAAAATGTGCAGAATATACATATGTATATGCATATATATATATAGAATAGTAAAGTAGTGAAATTCAGAGTAATACGGTTTTCTGCTAACGTTACAAATCTCTAGAGTAAAATTATGCTGCATCCTTGAATCTGAAATGAAGTAAGAACGGGTAATTAGGGTTAATTGTCAAAGCTATCTTCATTAATAGATTAACAACATTTAAATGTCAAGATTATATACTAAATAAAGAGATGATATTTTTAAGACGCTTATTATTCATTTTAACCTCTTGGAATTTTGCAAAAAAAAATATGTAAACACAAATGCCCCACTGTCTAAAATTAATATTTTAGATACATAAAAATTTTCGTGTGCTCATCCAATTTTTGTTCTCTCCAAACTTAGCACGTGTTTTACATTTTCATCACACCAGAAAATAAAAGATCTCTCTTGGAGTAAAAGAAACCAAGAAAATGCACTTTGTCATTTCCGACAAAACATTCTGCAAGTTTCACACAGGGTTTGCTTATAAACCTATGTGCAGCAAGAAAGAGGGGTAATACCTTCATACAGAGAGATTAAAAATTTAAAGAAAGAGCGTTGAAACAAACTGACACTGAAAGCGTTAAAGTCTCTACTCTAATGTAAATCACACAAAATTCAAATGCTTTATTTCCATTGCTAAGGAATTTGTACTTTCTACCAGTTAAGAAATTAAAAGTTTCTGCTAGCAGCTTTAACTTTTGCAGTATATAAGTTTCGGTACAAAATTTGTAACTCTAAATAGGTAAATAAAATATTCGTATTTAAAAAATTTCAGGAAATGTTCCTTATTCTTTTTTTATTTTAAACCAGATCGTTACTTTTCAACACTGTTTTTTGTTTCAAAAGCTATTGAGGTTGAATCTTGCTAAGCCACTTTCATTTTAGCAACTAAGTGGCTTTTCGCAAAAGGTGCATGAAAAGAGATCAAGTAATATGATTTTTTATTTATTTAATAGCATTTTTACGAAATTGTTGACCGAAAATTCACATTAAGGTACGCAGAGTATCAGGCGTGGTTGTAACTCCATTCGAATTAACGACACGCTCACACTAGTCGAAGAATTAGTGTAAATTTATTGCATCCCCTTTCTCTCGAGTTGCAACCCCATTTTCCATGCGGCAGCCACTTGCAGTTCCGCGTCGGATTCAACTCTTAACCTTCTTTTATACTTTCACATTTCGCCCTTTCATTGTTTTTTTTTTCCATTCTCATTTTCCGCTTCATTTCACTTGTTTGTTTTCTCGATCTTTAATTTTATCGTGGTTATTTACTGGTAAAAGTTATCTGCTTACATCACAATAGTAATATGATATTTCTCATGCATGCATTCAATATAAAAATACATTCTGGGAAATGAATTTAAACTTTTTAATTGATCACACTGTAAACAATAGAAACTACTGCTGCATAAGCAAAATATAAAAACGCATTACAATCATACAATAAATATGTATATTATTTATTATTCTTGCTGGGAATTAAAAAAAATTTAAATACATTAAGAAAGATAATTGTTTAGTAAGAAATTCATGAATTAATGTTTTAAGAAATTTTTAAGAAAGTTTAAGTAACTAACAAACCAGAAACAAACTATAAACGTTTCTAAATTAAAATTTATCTTTGAATATCTGTGTCTATGTATATTAGTTGGATTTGTTTCTAGTTTAGATGAATTGCACTGAATTCGCCTCGAGTTCCGTGAGATTAATCTTCCATTGAATTACGTTAATTACAACCGGAATTCCGTTGCCTATATATTTTAAAATCAAACGGTCCCTCCTTCGAAGTTCTGAATGTAATTTAAAAAATGTGAATAGTTTTTTACATTCTCATTATCAATGAGATCAATGCTCATTATCATTATTTAAATCAGGTTAATTAGAAAAAGGGTAATAAAATTTTTAATATCCGTATTAAAATGAAGGGCGAAAAGATAATCTACAATAGAGGTACATATCAAATTAATTCAACTTTAGTTTTTAAAAGAGAACATTAGTTGACTCAATAGTCATTTGCTTTCCATTCAAATGAAGAAAATGACATTCAGCAAATCAAAATAAAGCGACTTAAACATAAATTAAAATCTCATTTTATATATAGAGTAAGGAATCTTTTGGAATACGTAAACGACTATTTCATGAGAAATCTGATAAAAATGACTGATTTCGGTGAACCCTCTTTTAATAAAAAAAAAAAAAAAACAGATTCTTGGGTCGATTTTCTTTTTGTAGTAGAGATTTGTTTATATTCACCTTTCTGGACATTCAACATATTTTGAAAGGTCAAAAATATGATTCCCTTTTTGAATTCACTGCATCAAATAAATTATATCCCAAGTAAATCTTCTGCTATCATTTTTCACATACTCTTAGTGTGTTATTTCATTCCAGGAAAGTTAATACGTACATTAGTTGCTCGGATTAAAAAATATGAGTAAACTTTAAATCCATGTAACATGCGTAAACCGAATACAGAATGCATTTGTAAACATTTTCTGTTACCCTCATTATAGATAAAAGCCCCATTAAACTTAAGCTGGAATGAGCTTCAAGAAAAATATTTTCCATTACCTATATACCACGCATTTCCACTACCCAGAATTTAAGGCCTTCAAGGAGTTTACTGATATTAAAACAAGAAACTTTCATCTTATAATTCATATTTCCTTAAGAGTATTTTATGGACTTTACGTTCATAAAGCAAAAATCTATATTCTTCATTTTTTCAATTTCCGTTTCAGAGAAACGGAGAAACATCGCGTCGGATGGAGCAGAGAATATATTACATGTAAAAATATCAAAGGTCCTCCATTTCAATAGTAATTTCTTTAGTAGAATGATGTATGGTTTATTTCATTTATAAATTTGTACATAGTGACTTGATCGGGAAACCGCATATATTTAACGATATATCTCAAATTTAGTCGTTTGTCGTGCATTACAAGTGTCACTACCCATACAAATTGAAACGAAAAGTGTATAAATCACACGACAAAAGCCGCAATGCGCATCATTGGCGAACATACACGATAATAATACTTATTTATTATATTTATGAATAATAATTGGGTTTCACAATCAATAAAGCAATGCTTTAAAGAATCCAGATAACAGCAGAATTTTTATCGCGGAAATTAACAGTTAAAGTCGAACTTCTAAAATATAAACATCTACATATACTCTGCACTAGTTATTCATTTGACCCAAATTAATTTCCTTAAAATCTTTGCATCCAAGAAATATGGCGACACTCAACGATTTTCATTTTTCATAATTCTCATGAAGTATGAAAAGAATTCAGATGGGGTATAATTAAGCGAAGTGTGTTCGTCCAGCTTTTCCATATGAATAGCCCTGGTGGGACGAACAATTACCCCTTCCCATAGCCATAACTAAATTTCTTTCTTTTTGTCCACTAAATATCGTCAAAAGTGTTCTAACAATTTTTATGTTTATTTTCATGTTCAGAAAAAATCTGTTGAAATTTACTTTTAATCCCAGAAAATGTGTTGGATTTTAATACCGATTTTATCCCCTACTGATAATCATTAAAATTTATATAAGATTTTGAAGATTTTTGTGGAATTTGAAGAGATTTCAAGAGGTTTCTAGGAATTTTTGATAAATCACGAATTTTTAACATGAATTTCAAGAAATTTATGATTTTTAAGATTTTTAAGAGAAAGGATCACATCTTTGCAGCTTTATGAACTAATATTTCGGGTGATTTTATACTGCACTATATCTTCCAATCGACTATACTCGTAAGTTGTAAGAAGAAAAGAGGAAAATGAACCTCAACCACGAGATTCATCAATTCGGGAGAATCAATCGCGCATCGGTAGATTGAGAATGGAACATGATTACGGCGAACTTTTCAGATCAACAAACATAACTCTCTGTCTCGTGGAACATCAAAAATATTATAACTTTTTACGAATTATTTGTTGGAAAAATAAAATAATAAGTTCAGTGAAAAGTTTCATTCACTATATATTTTGATTATCAACAATTATTGATAAGCTTTCATCTAAAGCTAGATACACAAACGTATAAAGTCAAAAATAATCGAATTGAAAATTCCTGCATTTGACTTATAATACAAGTTTTCTAAAGATTTGACACTCTTTAAATTAACAAATTGAATCTAAAAAATAGAACAAAACTTTTAAATTGGTACCGTGAGAGTTTGGACAATTTGAAATTGATTACTCTAATTTGCACAACTCCAATTTCAAACTTTGAAATCGTTTAAAAACTTCTAAGTTCCAAATTTTTTAAAATAAATATGGGTAATTATTTGTAATTGTTTACGAAGCACTTCAAATTAAATTTATTTTGCACGCTTATAAATAGGATAATCTTAGAAAACATTCATTATATTGTATTTTTTGAATGACAAATTGAACTTACCAAACTACTTTAGAGAATTCATCACTTGAAATCAATTTATTCACAGCCAAGGTCGTATTTTCATCGATGTCACAGCTATTTTCAGATTACTCATAGATGCAGAAATATTTCAGCAACCGTACCACAGATTTCGGGTTTCTCGCGACACAGATCAAACTTTATCTCTGTTTGAAAACAGTCCATTTATACACGATGTAAATCATCTCCGAAGTGTGGCATCCTAGTCATCCAAAATATTTTCACACACTGAAACCGGACTTTATCATTTAGTGTTGATCTCTAATCGCTCTTTCCCATAAGGTCGAAAATTGGCACATACTGTCTAGAACGTTATAGATGAATACTCGAAGTGAAAATTTGACCGAAAAGCTGACTCATCTCTGTGACCTTTCTTAAGCGTAAAAATATCGCTTTTCACGATGAACCGTTTATCATCGATTGAAGAGCAAAATTTCAAAACTAATTTTCGTCGTTGGATAAAATGACCATTACATGAAATATCTCATAAAATAAAATGACCCTAATTTACAATAAGAAATGTGACTATTAGGAGACAAAATTTTTCTCATTTTAGAAATAACATTTCATGTATTTTTAAGTTAAAGTATTGGAGATTCATTTATTTAGCTTTTGAAATTGATATTACATTGAAAATCGAGTTCAGACGAGCTATTTAATATTTAACAGTATATTAATACCCATTTGCCCTATCGAAGCCGAAGTGTCCCATAAAATGCATAAATTAAATTTTAATCGCTATTACAGTGTCAGAAATATAGCCGTGCAACAAGCCTTATTAAACTTTACATAAATTCAAAGGTGTATTATAGAAGTTCATTCATAATACTCTTTTCCCGAAATTTACGTATTTTTTTTTTTCTTCAAATTGATTCTGACATAATTTCTTATCCGTAAAATAAAGTTATTAACTAAATAAAATTTCTTTAAATAGTTTCTAATGAACAAAAAATCTTTTAATTTTTTCTTTCAATCAATCTAAACAGATTGAAACGAAAGATAAATGTATACTGATTAATATTTATACGTAGTTACGAAATCTTCAGAAGTTTTCACCCTTCTCTTTTAATTTGTCACGCAGTTGAAAATAACGATCGGAAAAAGAAACTAATTAATTCGCAACTCATTCAGTACCTTCAATAAGTTTAAACTCTCAATTACTCGGCTTTTTATGGATGAGAACACACACTCAAATTTCAGTGGACATTTTTCAAAAATTCAACTTTTAAATTCATCTCTATAATTTTCTTCTTAAACTTGTGTTATCAAGTCACTTTTACCCAATTTACAAATTTTAATGATCAGTTTATCTTTCCTTGACTTTAAAAATATTTATCTTGTAAATTCTTAATTCTATTCACTTTTTCAAATTGAAATATCCCAAAAATTTACTTGCGCCGTTTTTAAAATTTAATCGATACTTTACGTTCATTCTTGATAAGGATTTTATTTTTTTTAATTTTATCTTATGATTTCTTAAGATTGTTAATGAAAGTTTAAGAGGAAGTTAATTCGCACGTGATAAAGATAAAGCAACACGATGCTACCAGCGCGGCGGTAGCGCGCATACTGAAAATCCCAGAAACGGCACCCCCAAACACCCTTATGTAATACAGTGCATGCGACTGTGTGCGAAGGATCGCGCTGGTTTTGGAACATATATATTTGATATATTAAGCTGGCCCTGCTTATAGAGGGTCTCATGACTATTAGGCACGTCATGCAGTAAAACATGCACGTAGATGTACCATAATAAAGTCCTTGCATAAACCTTGAAAAAAAAATAATTTCCAAGGCCAATGAAATTTAAATTTTTTAACGTCACCCACAAAGATGTATAGTTGCTTGCATTACTCCACTAATAAATCTTTAATATTAAAGTAAAAGTGCCTTATTAACGCGACTTCAGACATTTTTTTTTAAATTTATGTAAAATATTTCAATATCTACATTTTAACTCTTAAAATATTTTGAAAACTGTTGTGAATATTGCAGTCGTGACCTGAATTTTTATATTACATTTCACATTTAAAACGATTTATCTCTTTTTATATAAACGATATTCGCATCTGCTTCTGAAATTTATTTTTGAATACATATTTTATTATATTTGTCAGACCTTGATATGTATGAAATTAAACTTTTTAAAACGATATTTATTCTAATAATAATTAAATGAGCTGTTTATCGAATAGTGTAAAAATTAAAATTGAACGATATTTGACAAGCGTTTCGTTTATTATATTTTTAGCTTATTAAATACATTCTGGTGCAAACTGTAATTGACAAATGATAGAAAATTGATGCAATTTCAGTTAATCTAAACAGATAAATGATGTGCACCGGCGAATGTTAGTTCACTACTCTGCTGAGAAGCATTTTGATTCAGCTGTAATTTCACTCAATTTTTTTATAACCGATTTTTTGCATAGCCCACTCTTATTATAATTAAGATATTTATATTATAATTTTTCTGTAATATTCTTCCACGTAATTTAACGAATTACTTGAGACCTTCATTAATTATTCAAAATTTCCTCTACATAATTTTGCAATTTTCATACAAACAACCTCCTTCTTATTTACACTGTAACATTATAAGCCTTGATTCATATTTCCTACTTTATAAATCATTATTTAATACAACTTCACAGCTAGTTTTATAATTATTGCTTTTAACTTTTGTACATTGTAGTTTCTTCTCTTTTTCAGTTTTTACATTTGCTGATTCTTCCATAAGGCATAAATCTTATTAAAAATCAAAAGAAAAAAAAGTGAGCCCAGGAACCCGAGCACAAAAGTTATTTAATCGAGCCTCTGAATATAAAAGAAATTATTCTAGTTGAAAGGACCCGTGATTTTCAGATCGAGTGAAATAAGAGCATCTAGTAAAGATATATACAGTAGTGTGGGAGCATATACGCTGACGTCAGAAATGGTAAGATTTACGCACAAATCTTTGCTGATCAAGATCACTTCATTTTATACGTAAAGAATTTTTCTCCTTTTTCAAACAATAGTCGATGAGATATTTTTCATATGCTCATGTAATAATTTAATAAGTAATATAATATTTTCTCTAAAAAGGAATTATTAACGAAAGATTTATCCTCTACTTTATTAAATCTCAAAATATGTAATGCATGTTTGAAATGGAATAAACTGAGCTACTTTTTTATCTAAAGTATTATTAGTTGATTTATTAGTATTATTATTGAGCCTCAATAACGAAAACAAAAACTAGAGAATATTCGCGAAATATTTCATGCATAATCCAAAACATTAGATTGAGTGTGGAAAAAGTTCTCAAAGTGGAATAAGAGTTTTGACATTCGAAACGGAAATTGTGAAAGTTGTTTATATATTGAAGTTTCAACAAAAGGAAAGTGGAGAGCTTCGTGACTTCATTGAAGATTACTTTTTGTAGTACGTGCACATGGTTTTTTACCCTATAAATCGTATAAGCTGTTGGACTTAGTAACTACGAAATAAAGCCTAAAAACAAATTTAAAGTATGCAATCATTCCACTTAACTTGTGTACGGATAGCGTGTTGTGGGTCAATTTCCTCAAATTTCGATTATTATCTCTGGAAAGAGGAGCAAAATTACTTCCTGTACAGTGTACTTTCTTTTAATGGCAGTGTAAATGATTCTTTAAAACTAGTATCCTTTTCCTCGATATACTGTAGTACACCGAGGAAGAGTCCTTGTACAATCCATGTCTATGATATTTAATATCAAAAATAAGTCCCCAAACATCATTTTAACTTTAATAAAAATGATTAATTGATTTCATCTTGCTTATTCCTGTAAAAGTTTTGTTTAATTTGCAAAAAATTTATATCTATAAGTAGTGCCATTTTAGAATAAAAAAAACCTGTTGTTACCACGACTACACGAGTGAACTAGATAATATCTCCCTTGTTCTATTTCACATGACGTCAAAACAAAACAAATCAGTCCTTAACTGATCATTTAATCTTAGGATTAGAGACTATGCAAGTTCTATTTCTAAGATTGAATGGGGCGATTCCTTGCAAAGGATCATAAGATTTCCCTAATTACGTAAGCAATTAATTAAATGAATTAAATTTTAACTTTTGAATTACGGCTCAAATATTGTAAAAACTTTCAAGGTTTGAAGTTTACAAAACCTTTCAATTGTAATAGTCCATGTTACTACACTATGTACTAACATACATGGACTCTTTATTCTTGGTATATGTTCTATGAAAAGCAAGCATTGTTATTGTTTTACTTTGCATGTATATATCATGCCTATACCTTTTTCTAAAACTGAAAGCGTACTCCATTTTCTTTTATGTTTAGCTTATGGATGCAGCAAAACAGTCTGCTTGTATTTACACTCTTTTGATGTCGATGTCGATAATCAGTGATGTATCGTAAGGAGAAAAGACAGCGATTCGTGAGTAGAAATGCTTGCATTCACGAAAGGATTCGATGGAATAGCATGATTCACATGGCTGATTAGCATAGACTTTACACAAAAGCAAACTAGAATAAAACAAGCTGAAGAGCATATTACCCAGAAAAATTGCATGCAAGCCCGAATCTTTTGAAAGTTTATTGAGATATCTAAAACGTATTTTACTTTCATTGCAACAAAAGTAGCAGTTCTGCGATTTACTGTAAAATCATTTACCCGCGCCACTTTCTCCTTTCGACATTTGATTCCTGAAGAAATTGTTAATTATTGTAAATAATTTTGAAAAAAGTCTATTTTGAAAGCTTATTAGAAAGAATATTCTTGAACAAATCAAATACTACGATCTTAAGAAATGTCTGACTATATAAGCCTCGTACTACTGAAATCCTCTTATTGTTAGTGTATCCTTTTTTTTTAATCTCACGTAAACTGATTAAAAAAAAATGTTTAAAGACACTCATGAGTAAGAAAAATACGTATATTGCGCAGTTAAAAAAGTTACATATGCTTATCTAAAAATTTACAATCGATGGATTAAGAATTTTAAGATTTCAAGAAGATGGAGACTCCTTTTTAGTATTTCTGGGAGAACAGATATCGATTATTTTCTCAAGACTCCGAAGTTCTTCTTGAATGTGTTTAACGTACGCCCAACGAAAGCTCTTCAACAGCTTTACATTATCCATATTCTCCTGGAAATTGTACAAGTTCTGAGGGAACGACTGACAGTAATCACCCTGAAGCGCTCGGGTTACCTCGATGCACATTTCTTGCCAAATAGAAGCATTGTTGGTTACGTCACCCTGATAATCAGTGTGAATAATCAAAAGTAAATCACATAATGGTTTCTTTTAGAAAATATTTATGCTTCCGTCCAAGCGATTTAAAATAAACCGTTCATTCTACTGTACTTTTAAAAAATCTTATTTTCTTAAAAAAAACCCTCTCCCCTCCACCTAATCAGGAAGTATGATTAACCAAAAATGTATTAATTATCGCAGTGTATATTCGATATTTTAAATTGAATTATTCTTCGTGGTTAATTTAATCTGCATTATCAATTCCTCATTCAGCAGAATTCAGAGTTCCTTGAAGAAAAATGTAAAATGTAAAGTGGTGAAACTTGTATAAAAAGAGAGGAATATTGTAACAATGTACTGGAGAGGGAAACCCACTCTGATTTTCCAAGGAAAATCAAATGAATGATAATATAGGATAGAATCGTTTGAAAAAGCTGGAAGGGGAATGAGTTAAACTGAAATGAGAAACATATATGTAAAACAGAACAAAGTGGAATGAAATATTGAGGTCAAGAGGATTCTCAGAAATAGTAAAATTAAACAATTTATAAAAATTTTCTATTACTTACACCATTAAAAATTTAGATAGTACGACTTGTAAAAAATAATCGCGCACGTATTGCTTTGCTAGTGTACTGAAAAAGCCTATAAAATCCTTTTTTGTAGGTGATTGCGTACTTGAATCCAAAATAAAAAAATGAAAGACAAAGTTATAGAATTAATGTAATTCTTTCTAGGTTTACATTTATTCCCTTCTAATGAAAAAGACTACTTTAAGATTCTGTTCACTTTTGTAAAGAAATAATGGGATTTCCGTAGCCAATTATGAAATATATGACTGCAGAAACTTGATTTATTAATTCTCAATATTTCATTCTTTTAATACCTTTTTTTCTCCTGGCTGGGTTTCGAGCTGCTTGCTCAGTGCTCTATCAATAAGATCGACGACATAACTCTTGCATGTGTGCAGATCCAAATCACCACCAGCGTAAAGGTTCTTCCTACTCTCGTTACTTTGCTCCCCTTTATTATTGAATTCATTTTTGTTCGTCAAATCTAAGATTTCAACATCATTCTCCTGTGACTTTTCTACTTGAGAATTAACGACCATAGAACGACGAGAAAATTTTGAATAAGGATTTTCCTTGGGATCTTGTTCCAATTGTGTACGGTTCGAAAAGTTGATTTGGACATCATTATCAAAATCCTGATCATCTTTCGGAAGCGAATGGTAGCTTGTACTCGCTTCTATTTTACATCGTGGGTATGCTCCCTGAAGTAAAAAATTTTCCTCCGTAAATATACGTAAAATTCAATATATGGCAACTTTCAAATTACGCAAATTTGAAGCATTTGAAATTGGCTATATCGAATGCTTCAAATACGGTTTTCACGATTCGTAGGATCCAGATATTAATATTATTATGAATAATAAGCTGGAATTTAAAAAAATTTACAGATTTTTATTGAAGACAAAACAGAAACAGAAAAAGTGATGAGAAACTTGATGCTCTTAAAGTAAATTTTCAAATAAAAGTATTTCAACGTTGTAATTTAAATTGAAACTAAAAATTCAATTTTCACAATTTAAAGAAGAAGTTTAATATGTATGCAAATTAGAAACTGTGAACTTAAGATTATGCCAACGAACTTGAGTTTATGCACCTTAAATAATATTTTTACATATAAAATTATTCTAATTATACGAACCAATTTAGTAGGAGAATTATTCCCTGTAGGAGGATCAAGTCGTGAAATTGGAGCTTTTTTAATAAATTTCGGTTTCTTCTTTTGACTATCGTATTCTTTTCTGCACTTAATTTTTTTCTTTTCCATTCTTTCTGGATCGTTTTGCGCCATTCCCTTCATTTTTTCAAATTGCTTTACTTCCAAGGTTAATTGATTAATCTCCTCGCAGTCTCGTTTCGCCTGTTTCAGTTCTTCATATCTTTCCTTTTTACACTTTTCAATCGATTCTCGACTCTTTTCAAAACACCGCGCTTTATCCTTCTTAGACTGCCAATGGTCTGGGAAAGACTTTTTTGTGCACTCACTGTCAATCTCTGAATCTTCCAGATTACAAGGGAGCTGGAATTTGAAAAAAAAAGTTTTTGCTCAAGCAATCTAGAAGTTGATTAATGATCATGATAATCTTTCATTAAAAGAACCTATTCTTATTCCGATACACTTTTCAAAAAAAATAGCTAGTATACCAATTATTATTCTTCGCATTTTCGCATTCCAATATTTTATCATTAAATTAAGTATTTTTTCACAAATGAATATCTCCTTTCAACTAGTTTTACATGTAGCTGAAAAGTAGAGCAACCAAAAAAAGGGAATTCAAGTTTTCTAAAAACGCGTTCTCCTCATAATACAACTTGGATGGAAGCTGGAAACTTAAGCGAATTTCAAAAGAAAATACATGAATAGAAAAATAAATGGAAATTAACTCTTGACGTTCATTAATAATACAAAACGCTTGAATAAAGACGAAACTTAAGTAATCAAATTATAGTTATTTTTCCAAAAGTTGTTTTAGAAATGAAAAGTAAGTACGATTTTTAAGGTGGCCAGGAATTAGGACTTTTACTTTATTTGTAAAAATTAGAGTAATTTTACTATTAATTTTCACCAATTTGGCAGTGATAAATTAATACCATTTGCTCCTGAATCTGATTAAATTATTCAAACTCGTAAGTGCTCTGAATTGGAGTTCATCGATTGAGTTGGATGGAATTTGAAAGTCTAGTACATATTGAAATGGAAGTGCATTTCTCTGATTCGTTGACAAGTAAGAATATCGAATTAAGTAGTAATTGAATCGGCCTTGATCAAAGAGAAATCTTGAGAAAACGGAGAAAAATATAAATAAAAAGTAATATTCTCATTCAGAGGCCTTCACATGATCGTCTATCTACTGAAAACAAGCACGTCTGACTATACGTTTTCTGCTTCACTTAAAGAGAATATTTTAGTGAAATAGTCCGTGTATAATCAGACGTTACTTAACTACTTATCTAAAAGTTGATATTTTGCTTACTTTGCAATTGATAGGTGGCAATGCAAAAGGGTTTAAGAGGAATTTTTTCCAAATAGGGTTTATTAGCTCAAAAAATCAGGAAAATCCAGTATGGAGTGATGACGAGCAATTTATAAATGTTAAAGATCGAAAAATATAATTTGAAAAAAATTATAATTGATAAGAAATAGAAAATGAAGTTGATGTCTATTATATTGTATAAAATTCAATATAATTAAAGAAGGAAAATGTATCCACTGAAAAAAATGTAATGAATAAAATTGAGCAACTTTTTAATCTACTGAAGGATTCATAAAGAAAAACGACACCAATTGCTGACATACATAAAAACGTTTGCTTTTTCTTAGAGAACAAAAAACACGAAATCGCCTTTCCTGTGCAACGAGGGGAATGCTATAGTACATGGAAGTAAGCTGGCTTTCAGATTCTGTTATCCTAATGGCTCTCAGGAAGTTCTCCCTTTACGACAATCGTTCGTATAAGTGCCTTCTTCCGGGAAGTCAAAATCAGAAGAAAAGGGATAATATAGAGACAAGCAAACATCAAAAATACTTTTATCTGAATTTCTTTTATCTTTATTCAAAACTAACAAGGTACTCTAGTCAAGGGATTTAAGAGGCAGCTCTATATGTTTTTAATCTGGTTACTACTATTTCTCTTATTAATTTGAAGCAAGAATGTTAATTAATAAATTCACTAGTTTTTCTCGATATTCAGATATAAAACACTAGACTTAATAATTATATAAGAGCAAAAAATATCTCATTTTTTCCTCTCTACCAAAAAATTTCTTGATCTATAAAAAGTGATATTCTAAACGTTTATTCCATTTTTTTTATTGTAAAGAAATGTTCCATTACCTGTCCATCTGATTTGAAATGTTCCTTTCTATAAGTAGTTTTATCGCATATTTCCGTATTTTCATCAGTTAAACCCGAATTGATCATGTCCGTCAGCATTGTGTGCAATTCTTCAGAATATTCGTTTTTCGACAATTGGTACTGTCCAACAGTTCTTTTAGAGCCATGAATATCCCCTGACAGTCGACAGCGCAATCCAGTAGGAAGTGAAAAAGGACTTTTTGACCTTTTCATTGACGAATTTTTCGGATCGACCAAATAATTCTGGTACTCTTTCAACATAGCTTCAACGTTCTCAGTTTGTCTGCGCTTACAAAATCAACTACTTATATTCTTATACTAAATAAGAGAATTTATAAAGTTCCTTTTCGATTTACTAAATTTAAAAAAGTACTAATTATTACATTAGTGCATTTTCTCTTTCAAAATATTGATTTAGTCTTAAATTTTCAATGTAAAAAGTTAACTACAACTTCTACCTCGGTTCTCTTTCCACTGAATATCTTGTTTCAGGGTGACAATGACACGAAGGGCAGAGATGAACTTGACTTTTATTCTTTTTTCGTTTTTCTTGAATGGGAGCTTCCATTTCAAATTTTGACATTTCGCACCTCATACAAGATTGACCTCTTGGCAAATTATAACGACTATGGCGATGTTCGTGAGCTTCGGTAGCTGGTGATTTACTAATGCCCTAAAGTAATTTTTAATGTCATTTTAAATCCTTTAAAATCATATTTCAATATGCTCAATTTTAAATAGTTAATAAAGAAAGGTTTATATAAGCTTTAAATTATTTATAAATAAATGGAAATGTTTTACTAACCAAGTCTCCATAATGTCGAGGCATTTTCTTTTAGGCAAACCAAATTTCCTTCTTCAAATTTGTACACATAAAAAACTAAGTCACAATATCATAGCAGGATATGTATTTATATTTATAATATAAACCAGTACTTTCAACTAAAGAAAAAATCGTTTTTTATGAATTTTTATATAAAAAAAATAATAACCATTGAAGTCACTTTGATATAACAAAAGTGAATAGCTGTCTTTCTTTCTTTCTTTTCAAAATTTGAAAGAGTCGGATAACTTCACAGGTTACAAAAATATCCCGTATGAAAATTGTCCAACTTATTGTTAGATATATTTAAATGTTGGCCCTTTGGAGGCCCCTTTATTATTTTCCACAAAGCAGCAAAGGGCAAACTACGTAGGTTACGCGGGTGCAACTCAATAATTCTACATACACATCAGGGCAAAAAAAAATTTTGATATTCTCTATCGTATTATTACATTTCATTTTGAGTAAAAATAAAATGTAAATACGAGAATAATGAGCAACAGAAATAGTTTCAAGCAAACATACTGATAAACGGTTCACATATTTCCTGATTGTATAGATATGCTGTAAATAAATTTTGTTCCTTTTTTCCCCTTTCAATCAATTGTGTATGTACCATTTCTTCAAACATACTTTCTTCGCAATCTGCTTCTGGCGTTTGCTTATTCACCTGTGTAAATCGAAGCAATGACATTTATATTATACCACTATTATAAGTTTTGTTGATACAGATCGAATTTTATTAAATAAACCGTTTTTGTTGACATTAAATATTGTTTTCAAAATAGGAATATTACTAGCACAAAATTGTCACTTCAGAATGAATATGTGCATCGTTCTCTCACAAATATAGAGCTGGCTCATTTAACTTTCTGCCATAAACTTCTATCTATACATTTTATAGGTCTTTAAAACTGTTTAGAGAGACATCAATTTTACGATCTGCTTTTTATGTATGGCTGGTTATATTACACATATATTTTAAATATAGGAATAATCTTTATAGCAGAGATAGATTTGACTAATTGTAAAATATTTTCTAAATTGACTAAACTATTTTCAATATACATAAAATAAATCAATTTTAATTTTAATTTGACGGATAAAAACATTGCTAATGGATCAATTAAGAATTATATTGGGAATTTATTTTTGATTTAGAAGTTTAAAAAAAAAAGTGAATTTTTTAATTTTATTGGAAACTCAGATGAGGTATTTTATTAGTTTCAAAAGTCTCTGGGATTTTCCGTTCCTACAGACTCGCATAATAAAAAATGTCGACGACGAGCGAATGTTGCCGTCGTAACACTTTCAAGTTTTACATTGAGTTTTTTTATATTGACCATAAGGAAATGCAATGAAAATGTTACAGTAATATAAAGTTATATTACAGTATTAATTATTATATTATTATATTATATTTATATTACAGCAAAGTAATATAAAGTTATTATATCTAAATGAAGTATTAGATAAATACTTAATATTTATGGAAAAGTGAAAACTGCATAATTATAATGTTTATTTAGGAATTTGTTTGCCATCACTCCTATTTGATTATCCACGTTCAAAAGCATACCATATAATAATATTCATTGATTCGTATAAGTAGTGGAATTAGACTCAACAATTTTTGTCTAATGGAAAAATGATTAAATAAATAAACCCTGCAATGTTGTTTCTCTTTGCAATTCGTTTTCTCGGACAGAAAAGGTAACGTCAATGGATTATGCAAATCCTTTAACATCTCCCAGAATTCTCAGTTCTTTTAGTATATTTCAACCCTTTTAGTATTCCGAGAAAAAACTCTAAAAGTCTCATCTTTAAAGTTTAATTAACTTTTGTAAATAATGTTGGATAGATGTGCACAATTTTTTTAAACGTCAAGAAATGGATGGAAATATTTATGAAACCTTTTTTGAAAAAGGAATAATAAAGAATAGTGTAAGTTCACCCGTACTTTATTAAGAAATAAAACTCAGAGCATAATCTAAGGAATTCTAAGTACTGTGGGAATTTAATATCGTTAAATTATACTTGTTCTTTCCATGCAGGAACACAAAACTGATTTTGTCATGTAATGTAATGGCATAACTGATTAATGTATAATCAGTGAAGCATACCGTGTTTTGCATGCATCAGCTTGCAAATCTCTAACGAGTAGAAAATTAGGCCGTCATGAAACAATGGAACTAAATATACAAAGTCTACCGACTTGGTCATTAATTATAATTAAATGCATATCAACGGACTACATTAAAATTTAAAATATTCTCTAGATAGTCATATCTTAATAGTGCTACTACACTTAAAATCTAAACAAGTTAAATTTTATTTTAATTTAATCAGCAAAATATAAATAGCTCTTCAGAACTTTAGGTTTTGCAGTACTAATTAAAAAGTAATAAACATTATACAAGGAGAGAGAGATTTATTTCACGTTATAAGCAGAAACATAGAAAAGCATGTCTAATGTAACATTCAAGAGGAATGTATATCTTTACAGAAACATTGTCGGGAAAAGTTTTATAATTTTTACGCTATCATTATAAAAATTAAATTGTAGTACATATTACGCATATTAGGAGCAGCATAAAAAAAGGATTCTAAAGTTTTCTTTTCCATTTTTTCAAATCGTATTTTTCCAAGTGAAAAAAATGGAAGCAGGAAGAAATCAAGTTAAGATTTTTTACCTAAACGAAATATGGGCAGATCTTGAAAAAAATAGAGTCCTTAGACCTGTAAAAGACGTAGGTGTTCTAGAATCGCGAATTGTGAAAATGGGATTGGAAAAAGTTCAAGCAAAAACATCTTTGGGACGATTATTAGTAGATTTTGCTAATAATTCAACAATTCATGGAATAAATCACATGGCTGTTCCTCGAAGGCACATTTGTGAAAGGCCAGTTAAAAAAGAGTTTTCTTATGTCATTGACATAACTTACTTATTTTTAATTTTTACATTTTATACAGAATCTTTCTAGGATGTACCATCATTATTTCACTTGTGCTTCTAATTCTCCTTTCTTTACATCCTTGGCATCGATATCAATACGACACCACAGGAATATCCCTCGACACTAATTACAAACATTTTAATATCACAAAACCGTCTCTTACTATATGTCCTATTCACCCTGTGAATAAAAAAAAATTTAGCTCAGTGTTTGAAAGGTATTAAGAAAATTAATACAGCTCTTTTATTGTATTTCAAATCAGAAGATGCAGATAAAAAAAGAAGAACTTTTATTATCAATTCTCGAGAGTGATAATCATAAATATTTGAATATTTTCCCTGAATAAAATCCTATATGAAATTTTCTTAAAACTTTCATTTTTCTGTAGTCATGGAATAGATGATACAATCGAAGCAAGAGAATTCTTTCAATTCATATCAAATGTCGATTACTCTCAAATGAATGCAACTCCACTTTTTGAAAAAGTTCCCCCCGAAAAGTGGTTAAGAATTTTATATGATCTTCGTGTGGATTTAATTGTGACCAACACTGAATATTCGAACGATTATACTTGGATTAGCACAGAATATGGAATTTGTAAATCATTTGAGAATTTCGTTAGCGTCTATTCGTCACTAGAGTAAAAATTTTATATTAACATAATATAGTACAAATACATAGATGAATGTTTTTCTTTGTAATAATATATTGTTTAAATTGTATATCTTAGGTATTGGTTTGCAAATAATTTTACAGTAGTTCCAGAAGTGAAAGCAGAGAATAAAGAATATTACAATTTCCAAAATATGAAATCGCATATAGTTTCGAATGTGAAGAAAATTGATAGTCAGGTGGGATTTTTTTAAAACGTATACATATTTGATAAAGTCTAAAATTATCTCATTGAAAAATTTGTTAAAAATATTTTTCTTCCCTGATATTCCTATAGTTCGAAATACACTATCCAGATGAAATATTTCTGAAACCTCGATACAGTTTACACACACAGACGACACACAATCTGGAAGTTTACATTGACGAATTCAACAGTTCTAGTAAAATAAAAAACTTGATGCCTCGTCAACGACACTGCAAATTTTTAAATGATGGAGGCTTGAAAATGTGGCCAGTATATACCAAGAACATGTGTATTTTAGAATGCAAATATAATAAAATATACAAGGCTTGTGGGTGTTATCCGCATTTTGCTAGGCCAATGAGTAAGAAAGAATGATTGTTCTGTACAAAATTTAATATGAATTAAATTATTACTCTATTAAAAATAATTAAAAATGATTCTAGAAGGTATTCCAGTTTGCAATGCTCGACAATTACGCTGTATTGGTGCTAGCAACCCACCAGTCTATTTAATAAAAACTGAAGAAATTGAATGCGGATGTTTGCTCAACTGCAACTCTGCCTTCTACTTAACAAATTTCATTCAATTTAATTTGTAATTCATTCTAGTATACAACACATATTAACTTCAGGGTACATATTTATCTGATTAATTTAAAATAATTTAAAATAAACTATTTTCCAGGACATTAGACTTTCCAGATGATGGTGTATTACACATTACGTTGAATATCCCTTTAAGAAAGTTTATCAGAGAGGAAATATTCGGATGGACAGATTTTTTGAGTATGATTTATAATTAATAAACATACTAAATAAGACAAACATTATATTGGATTATTGGTTCTTAGTTTCAGTTAGTGGAGCATGTAATTTACTCCTTGGAGCGAGCATAATTTCTGTAATCGAGATATTCTACTATGCAAGTTTACGTTTATGTTGCTATTACAAGAATTTAAACGAAAAAAATCGCAAGACTACTGTCGCAAACCAGTTTTTTAAAAAGGAATAAGCAATTGGGAAAATATACATTTTTTTATACTTTGTATAAAAAATGTTGAAGCACAGTTGAAGGGTATCAACATAAAAGGAGTCAAAACGTTCCTCGACCTCTTTTGCACTACCACCCTTCAGTTGTAGAATCACTCCGGAAAAATATGATTTATTTAGAAACATTCTGTTACAATTTTTATCAGATCATTCTAATGAGTTTTTCAATTATATACATATAAATATACATTCTTTGAATAACAGAACTGGAAATAGAAGCACCATTTAACTCAGAATTAAAAAACATATTTGAAAATTTACCAAAGTGGATTGAAACTCGATATATTTTAAAAGGATGCTAATATATCAACAAAAGGTGTGCCAGGTTCCTTTGCTGCAGCTTCAAAAGTTTCCACAAATGTCTTCTTCTGACTTTCACTGGATAGCTGTGACATAATCAATTTATTTTGTTATCAAACCTTTTTTATATTTAAAATTTATTGTTTAAAATATCTCTATTGATTAAAAATTTTAAGCACTAATCCGTAAAAAAAATATTAGTCTGCATACCTTAGAATAGAAATCTGAGGCTGCTATACAAAGAATCTTCTTATCCTCATATTCGTACTTTCCTATCCGAGATTGAACATGTGGAAACCTAATATAGAAATGATTAAGGATAATATTTGCAAATATGTATGTACGATTAATAAAAATATTAAACAAGTTTGATGAAAAAAATATAAGCTTGTGAAACATTAGAAAAGGATACAAAGCTCTCAGCCACTGATTTGTTGACATGCTTATGAAGAAACAAGACAAACACCATGTCGACATAACAATAGGTAGACTTTGAATGAAATTTGGTAAACTGAAAACTACCCAGTCTTGAAGTAAAGTCAATTGATTACTGTTGCACGCTCTCTCGCAAACCTAAAACATTATATATTTAGATATTATGAAGTTTCAGACATAATTATTAAAACTATCAGTAAACTTATTCCCATCTACTTAATTAGGAACCTCAGAAAATGTAATACAAATTAAATTTTAATAATAAAATACTCTGCAAAAATTGAGATCATGTTTAATACTATAAGGTCATTAGTACGATTTTGGTTTTCTAGAACATTCATCCATTCACAAACCGCAACGCTAACTCTGCTCAGAGATACTCACCTTAAATACCACAGCAGACATTAATCTTGGATGTGGTTGTTGAGGCGAAAGAAACTCTCCAATCACTTTAGTTAAGATTTCCGATGGTGGAAAGAAATCGCCTAGAACTCCGGAAAGAACTGTACAAAGTATTTCAACTTCCATAGGATATCCCTTCTTAACTTTATCAAATATCGCTGACGTTCTTTCGATCGATCTGACTAAGGCTTCCGGCTCTAGATCAGGCAACGGCTCCTCGATATCTGGTTGATTAAACCTATCCGCCGCCTCTGTGTACATGCACGTCAACAGTAACTGTAAAGCTGGTAGGGCGAGTAAAGCGTTAATCTGCTTCAAGCGATCGATTGCAATCTTAACAATTTGGTCTGTAACTTTCCCAACTACGCTTCTTGTAGCTACTAACCTTTCCAAACCCTGCAAAGCAAGTTTCTTAACTTCAGAGTGTCAAAACTAAAAGCTCAATTAAAAGCGAAGTAGATACCTTTAACAATGTCTGATGAAGTGCCGTTGAAATATTCTGACTTGTGACTAGAGAGAGGACAAGTTCTAAGACTGCTGGAGCTTCAGAATCGGATGGTGTGTCTTCTGCGTGTTCAAGCAAAAAGAATACTAAGGCCCACATAACTCCTTGATGCTCTTCACTTTGACAGAGGAATCTAAAAATTACATGTTTTTCCCCCCTATAAGCTTTTCAAATTTAAAAGGGCTCTTAAAATTTAAAATTGTATCGCTATTTTTTTATAAGGAATAAGCAAGCATAAAAATTCAAGCATTCTCAGCTTAAAAACTTCATTAAGAAAATTATTACCTGTTAGAATCGTGGACATCGATATGTTTTTGAATGTACTCTATCGCCAGTGGATGTACGAAATTCATCGTCTCCTCACAATTTGCCAGCACAGCACTTTGTAAAAGGTATAATAGTCCATGCAAAGCAGATATCCTCGTAGGTAAAAAACAGGATTTAAGATTTGCATCCAACAAACGTTTAATCTTTTCCAGAACCTCCACATCCTGTAAAAATAAAAAGTAGAAGTTTAGAAATCAACTGTTGTCAATATATATTCAACTTTTTCAATTCTTCAAATATGTAATGTCACATACCAAAGGTGTTAAAACCGCCGCAGCCTTGCAGATAGAAATCACTAGGTACTGATTTAATATTTCATCTTCAACAGAATGATTCTTCAATAACTCCAAACAAGAATCAAGCATCCATTTATACTGCACTCTTTCAACAAACAAGTCAGAAATTGAAAGTATCGACCTAATAACTTCTTTTAAAAGCCGTAATGGAGTTTTTGCATGAGGATTCATCCACGATGTATAAAGGTCTAGAAGGAACCGTAAACACGAATCTATATCCAAAGAAAATGACACCAATGCATCATCCCTCTGATTTTTGAGCATCAAAACAGACGAGCTCAACTTATCTTCGTGCAAGTAGCACAACGACCACAAATAAGCCACAGAAAGTTGACTGTAGGTAAACTTATCTAAGTTGGTAGGCCGTTCTATATTTCCTCTGCAGAAGATATTATCCAAATGTAGGCTACCAATATTCTTGAAATCATTTGTACACTCATATTTCCACACCAGCAAATCTTGAACAAAGAATAACTTCCGGGAACTTATTTTTACTAGAGATAGTTGAGGATCACGTGCATGGTGAATAGGACGGCTATTTCCTGGATTTCCAGGGCAAGGTAAAAGTAGAGTTTGCATCAATAATCTCGTTATGGCTTGAACTGCTAAACTACTGGCATGACTCAAATCAGCCAAATCTTCAGGAGGTATGTTTTCATTTTGCAGAATATTAAGCACGCTGAGAAGTGCCATCCAGATTTCTTCAAACTGCAATCTGGAAGACCAGCCTAAGAGAGTCACTCTATATATAAACTGTTCAAGAATGTCCACTTCATGAAGGAAGTTCGACTCAGAGGAAAGCAACGGGAAGTTACAGTTAGTCGGACCCGTGCCAGTTATTTGCCACCCATTTTTCCAAACTAAAGGTGGTGTTAGAACGAAGGATTTTACTAAAGGTAGTCTACTTATACTAACAATGAGACTCTCAATGGGATCTAGCAAAAATAATGGAATGTTTTGTGAACAGTCTTCAGCTTTGTACTTCTCGTACCAAGACACTAAAATTGCCATTCTTATGCAGGCTTGTGCATAAGGTTTGGTTTCTTCAATTTTAAGAGCAGGTTCTAATCCGCAGCTTTCAATATTTGGCAACGTCTTATTAGACTGAAAATGTTCAACAATCCTCATCAGCGAGATCGTCATAGAACAAACCCATGAATAATGTGCCTCGCTACCTAAAACTTTAATCAGACTAAAGTTCTTTAAAATTTCTTTGGCACAGTTCAAAGTCATTTCAACTTCAGCAGGTTTTAATTTCCTTTTGCCGGACTCGTGATTATCAATAATCCACTGAGTCGTTTCTAAACAAAGCGTAGCAAACTTTGCCAGATCTTCCTCAAACTTTGGATCAATTTTTGAAAGATTATACTTTGCTAGTTTACTCAAAGTTTCAAGATAAGTTGTTATTCCTGGGATTATCGAAAAAAGAACATCCCGGTAAATCGTGTCTTCCAACAATTCATCAAACCTCGTCGCATATTTTACTTCCTTAGCTGATGCTTTCTTCTCCTGAAGATTGAAGATATAATGAGGTTTTGGCATAAGTTCATTAAGATTTTGAACCCGCAGTAGCAAAGACTCCTTAGCAGCAGAGTAGAGTGCACTCTCTTTGAAATCCAAATTCTTTTCTGTTACTCTTGAACTAAATTCCTCCTCCTGGCATTTCTCGATTGTAAGTCTCAATCCCAGTTTTATGCACTCTTTCAATATCTTTGGGTTGAACTCTTTGCAAGAGAAAATATCACTGCATTCCTCAAAGTTTAAATTACTCAACAACTGCGCTGATTCCAAGTGTCCACCATTTGCATTCGAATAGCAACATCGCAATTTGACCTGAGAGATGTACCAATTGCGATCTACTTGAATACTTTTGACTGTAGACGGATTTAATGGACGGCACGGATCCAGTTGCAGAGGCGACAAATCGTAGTGCTGAGTACCAAGTTTGTTTAGCAAACTCACAAGGCCGCCATACTTTTTCGCGAGTTTAGTCGTCTGGAGAATATCCATGATTTTGATAAACTCATCTTTAGGCAACTGTTCTGTAACCTCTTCAATGCTCAGAGTTAATAAAATTTCTACTCTACGACTAACAATTTTCGCTGCCATTCTGGAGAGTGCCAAGTACTTCGAAGTCAGTAATCTTGGGACGAGTGCTATAATTACAGCTCCACTTTGAGAATGATGGGCTCCTTCAATACACAAAAGCAGACGTTTAACGAAAGTTGGTTTTGACAAATCCAGACATTTAGTTGCAATTGCCTGGATAAGAAGACCGCTCGCTGCTGAATTTCTATGGACAGCCACTGCAAGGAGTTCTCTGACTGGTGGTTCAGTTGCCAAATGAATTGTTTCAACTATATGATTCACCAAAAGCCAAGTCAAAGGCTCGGCATCGTTGAGGTTCTCACAGACAAAATCACAAAACAATATGGTACCTCCTCGCCTAATAATATCAATGTTAATCACATTATTTCTAGAGTCTGCTAGCATTGAAAAGGGACCTGAAGACTCAGGGCTCACACTATGTATACCTAAAACTTCTGACCAAAAGCTCATCTGGCTATAGCTTAGTAAAGTCATCAAATATGCCCACTGGCATGTCAACACCGGCCACGAGCTACCAACATCTATCATATATGTATTCAAATCAGCTACAAAAATTCTTTCATCATTTGAAACATTTTGACTAACCACCATTTGCATCGTCGCGTTCGCAACTTTGCAGTGACTGCCAGATTCAAACATGTGTATGCAAAGTTGTAGAAATAGAGCTGATTGATGTACGAAGTACTCGTTCGTCGAATTATCCATTGGCAGATTGCTTCTCAGACCACAAACTTTAAGGTCAGATATTTTAACACCTATGAGTTTGATCACTCTGAATATAAATCTAGCTAGTATTCTGTCAGGTTGCATTTCCAGCAGTTGATTTCCGAGGGCATTCAACGGGTCTCTAGACTGTTGAAGTGCTTCGGGTAGAAGAATAATGTCTGATAAATCGGTAATGTTCGGACTGAGGTCTGACAATCTAGCGAGCATAGCTTCTTCTTTAGCATAAGAAATTAAACATAATAAGACGATATTTACCATGCCTAGCCATCGTTCTAGTTTTATAATCTGGTCATTAACGGAAGGTGGAGTTGTTAATAATATTTTTAAAAGAGGATCGACTGGTCGAAAGACGGTTGGTGAAACAGCCACGCAGAGTTTTACGAGAGCTGTATGAGCTTCTTTCGATTCTATTCTAACTTTCCCTGATGCTAACATGGGAAGAAGAGTATCCATCACAGATCTTGACCATCTTCTCCACCTTTCTTCACCGAGACCATCATTGCTAAATCTAGACTCTGTTAAACAAATGGTCAAGAGTTCGATAATTTCATGGTATTCTACTAGTCTTAAGAGCATTGAAATCAAAACTTCTCGAGTCGTTTCGAGCTCCTTCTGTTCCAAGAAATTGGAACTTGGACTGCGTGCTAAGAAAATGTCTTCTACTACCGGCACAAGAGCGGGGATGCAGTGAGTCAAAGGTGGCTGTCCACTTGCCATAAGTCCGTCGCATAAATTAATAATCTTTGAAACACTGATTATATTTTTAGAATGGTATTTCTCGTATGACAAGCGAACTAAGAATTCAAAGATTCTTGGAAGGAGATCTTCGGATTGTGGTATTTGGCCCTCTTCAATGAATTCGAATTGTTTTATCACGAAGCCAATGAATATTTGATCAGAGTCTAACATGCAGTAGTTGATGTGGAGTTGAACCAATTGACTTAATAGCATGAGAACTTGGCATTGCAAAGGTACAGAACTAGTATATGTATACTGTTTCAATGATTTAATAACCATGGGTTCGAAAAGTCGGATGTAGGATGCAACAGACGAATTCACATGTTGTGTCTTGGTCATATTTTTAAAGACAGATGTCATTTTCCGATCTCCTCTTCTTCTTAGGAGACCTATCCATCTGGAAATTAAAATTATTTTATAGGAACTACTTAAAAATATAATTGTAATTGAAGGTGTTCAAATGTTACAAGTTTGTAACTTACCCAGTATCCGCATCGTTTCCACCTCTGCAATTATTTCCAATAGTTTTAATAGTCTCCGAAAGTTGTCTTGCCGGTTTTTGGAAACATTGATTGTAAAACCCCTTATCGTTATCTCGAAAACTAAAATTCAAATCCAGGTTCTTTTGCTTGTCAAATTCGCTCCACTGGGCATAGAGATTGGTACCAAACAAACATTTTAATAACTGCTGAACACACTGAACTGTCTTTGTTGAAGAGAGAACGACAGTGGTTTGCAAATAATTTAAAATTTCCTCAGCTATTCTCTCAGCTGCATTGATTGTCGCTATTTCCAAAAGCTGCGACAGAACTTGTAAAGTTGCATTCAGCAAAGATAAGTACATTTCACTAGCTTCCGAAACCAATGTAACATTATAATTAGCATGAGCAGCTTTCAGATTTTCATACATTTTTACGTAATGAGGAATATTATGAAAGGTTCCCATTTGTTCTTTACCGAATTTTAAAATTGGAAATTTATCCAATTTATCTTTTGATTTATGCTCAGGCATTAGTTTCTTTTTGGGAGACAATGATTGTGCAGTTGGCAAAGATGGAAGAGAAGATTTACTTATAGGTTGTATTAACTGAACATCATCAATAACGTGGACAAAAATATTTATAACTTTAACGACATGTGTCAAAAGTAATTCTAAATGTTGGTACATCTGTTTATCTTTATACACACCCCACAAATTCACTGCATCAGTATCAGATTTACTCATTGGATCTCCAGGTTTGAGATTACAAACAGCCATTCCTGCTGCAATATTTCCAGCTAGTAAAAGTAAATGTCTGTGAGTTGCAAGATCTAAGCTTATAGGCGATGAAGATAAGAAAGTAATCGACAGAGACATCAAACTATTGCCAATTGAGAGTGTCATATCATTAGCTAAATTAGCTTCGTTCAAGTCTCCTTTACTAGAAGTTTTTCTTTGGGACTTTTTCGATTGGTTTTTGGATAAAAAACAATCCCATGCTCTAGAATATATTGTAGTGAAATAAGTTTCACTTAAAAGACTTAAAGCTTCACAGCAACCATAGGTTAAATGTTTCGATGAGAAAACAGAGAGTTTATCCATTAGAAGATTCACTATTCGAGATAAAGCATCGTCTACTTTCTCACAATAGTGTGTTTCCCTGGGTAGGTATAAAGAATTAAAGGGTTTAATCAAACTATTGATTAAGAGTTTGTGCTCAGTATAACATGTTGAAATTTCTAGAGAATCGGAAATTACTGTTGATAAATACTGATCTGTATGAAGAGATGCTTTTCTAATAACGGCATCTTCTTCCGGATGTCGATAATACAGTGACGGAATTATTCTGCAATTAAATTTAATAATGTAAGACAGGAGTAATAAAAACTGTTTAGAGAACCCGTTTTAAAAAGTAACTTACTTAACGATAGAATTGCTCGCTGCACATCTTACTCTTTGGTCCTGATCACCTAACAATTGGATAAGAACTGAGATTACGTTATCTTGAAACTGAGTTCCGTTCGTTACGTGCTCTATAGTGATGTAGGGTAATTCACTTAATAACTCAACTAACTTTACCCTAACGAGAAAGTAGGGGTTATTTACAATTTGTGGAAGTGAATTCAATATCACTTTAGAATGTTGATTTTCTACAGATTCTAAAAGATCCTTCATAAAAATAGTAAGAGCAGTCAATGTCTGTCGACATGTAATTGCGGAATTATCTTCCAATCCCTGTAAAATAGATATTAATATTTAAATTATTAATTCTTTAAACAGAGTTAGTATTACCAATTGGAGAGCGTTCACGTATTATATAACATTAAAAGAAAATTTACGTGAACTTTCTTATATGTATAATCCTACCTTTAATATCAAGTTGACTAGTTCTTGCAGAAGTCCTGACTTTCCATTATCGCTTTCGAATTTTTTAACATCTGCGATGTCAAAGGAACCCCTATTCTCCGTAAAAAAAGATTTTAAAAAATAGCCAATAATCGTGGATACATTCCCTCTCAATTGTGGATCAGAGTGATTTGCAAATAACAAAATATCCGATATTGTTTGTCGACATTCTTCGGTTGGTGTACTAGCAACCGTAGTGAAAAATAAGCTCGGACAGATCCTTAAAATATTAGCAATGCATGTGAGCGCAAGTGATTTCACGCTAACGCGAAACACTTTATCTGGTATTAACTGACCAACTTTGCCTGTCAAAAGAAATGAAGACGCCAAATAACGACAACAGTACTTTAAAGGAACATCTGCACCAGTAAGTCGACCAACATCGAATTCCGGATATGGGACATTAATTAAACTTCTCTGAGGTGAATCCACGGACAATGTTGTATCGTCCAAATACTCTTCTTCTAATCTCAAATGTTGACTCAGTAAACTTGAGTCAGGGATCTTTTCAGATTTGTCGATTTCACTGCCAAATTCACTTTCTTCTAGGTCTTCGCCTATGAAAATAATACATTTTTCATTCCTGCTTCATTTTTATTTTTATAAATAAATAATACTTTAGTATGATATTTTCAGGTATTTAAAATTGGAGAAAAATTACTTTAGAGAAGAAATGAAAATAAAATTAAAATAACAGTACATACTGACAATACTTCCAATTGTGAGGTTGCTATAATCATCCAATATTTTACTTGAAATAGCGTCAGAATCACTAGGAACTTCTTGTTTTTGAGCCCTCTGAATTAAGGGTAGAGCTTCTTCTGAGCCTGTGATCCACTCTTGTACTTTAGGAGTAATATCAGGTATATCTGGTGCATCATTCAAAGTTGCATCTGAAGTACCACCACTCATTGTGGTCGTAGAAAGGCTCATGTGCCCCAAAGAAAGTCTCCTTATATTTTCGGTAAATAAAATTCTACTGTGACCTATGCCATCCTTGGATAACAAAACGGACACAAAATCCTTTTGGGGAGAGTGCAAAAGTTGAATGAGGGTTTCTAAAGCTGAATTGATTACATTGTGATTCGAATGCCACTTAGCGTAATGCAAACACAGTTCGTAAATTTGTATAAAACTCTCCAATCTGTGAGCGTTTTTAAACTCACTTTCCAATGGAGTATTCATATGAGACAACATTATTCGAAAGCAATTGAAAACTCCGATTATTGTAGTCGTATTCTCTTTATCGGTATCAATTGCTCGTACTGTTATATCTAATAAATATAAATCGAATTATAGATATGTTTTCTATCAGAAATCAAATTGTGAAACTAATTTGATAAAGATATATTAATACCTATAAGTTCGTCCATTACGTAGCTAAGAAAGTTTTGAGGTTTACGACTGTTCAAACATGTCGTTAATATCATTCCGGCTGCTGACCTTCGCAATATAGCGTCAGTTGATGAAACGTTTGGAAAAAAGGCTTTCAACAAAGTCTATGAACAAATATTAGGAGTTTTAAATGTCAATCAAATTATTACAAAGATGTTGAAGACATTTTAAAATATTTTTATTTACTCTGACCTTAATATCTTTATCTGCCATAAATGGTCCCAATGACTTCAAAATTAATGGTAGTGATTGAGCTAGTGTTTCAATTACAGATGCTTCTTTACGCTTCATAATTGCTACTATACACGGAATTAAATTTGACACATAAGCCTTGCCTTTGGCTGCTCGAATCATATGACTAAGTAATCCAAAGCGACTTAATGCAGCCCTTAGCGAGCGTGCAGATCCATTTCTTTGTATTTCATGATATAATTCAACTTGTACTTTCACGATATGGCTATCAGCCATCGCCTAAAATAATTGTAAATTACAATCTTGATTTATGTTCCTCATCGATGCTTAACTTATTCTAATTCAGTTGAATGAAAATCAGGGTAGCCATTGAAATTATGAAAAAAATCCCAGTTATTTTAGAAGAATGGTTTCAAAAACAAAATATCTAAAAACCATTAATTATGATTAGTATCATATTTTATTTATTGTAATCAACTAAGATTTTTAAAAAATCGAGTTTGCTAATCCAGTGGCTACCCTAAGTATCACATAATGAAACATAAAAAGGTGAACTTTTCTTCATATTGTGTGTTATAAATATACTACTTTTGAAAATTCATATTCGTACCCTAATAATCTTGTTGAGACATTCGTCTGCCACAGTTCGTACGTCCGAGTTATTATCGTCGCAGTACGACAATAAAGTTTCAATCGAAAGACTAAGAACTTGAGGAAATTTGGGATTAACTCTGATCGTTGAAAGACACACTCCATCAGTAATTGTGATACAATTGGAAATTTTCTCTTTCTTTCTGTGAAAATAATTTACAGTATGAATAAAAATAAAACTATGAACGCTAAGACAATGTTTAGTTGAAAGGAAATACTCAATTATTAAAAGAAGTCCTTATATTTTACCTAAATGTTTAATGTTAAAACTATGTAGATACATTTCGTTATTTAGCAAAATAATAAAATTATTGACATAAAATTAAGCTGGATATAGTATTAAAATTAAATAGCTGTGATTCATAAAATATACCTTTATTTACTATCGTATATAGAACTAGAACATTTAAATAAATATAAACCTAAGTAGTTAAATTTTCATTATTTGTACACTTATACAAATTTATAAAATAAAAACATATGCTTTTCTAAACTAAATCATATATATATATTCTTTCATATAGGCCTTACAAAATATATAATATATCTATAATCGACTATAATTTTTAAGATAACCTCAAAAAAATTGCAGCCTCTTAGATATATTAAAGTGTATTTATTAAAAACTAGCACTAGGTATTTCAGAGTAAAAAGAAGAAATGTTTACCTGGCTCTATAATCCAAATCAGCTGATTCCTCCTGTCGAAGACTATTCAAAACCTCCACTGCCTTGATTACTGCGTTTATCGATGTCATTTTAGAGAAATCTTTTTTTATCTGTCCCGGTCTGTCCAAGGATATCATTTTCATTAATTAATAATAAACATTTTCTCTAATTCAATGCACGTGTGAAGAAGGTCGACGGTCGGACACATTGACAATTTTGACAGGACAATTTTAACAATAGTGAGTAGTGACAAACACTGACATTCTGACAAACACCGACAACGACACTGACACATCGATGCACATCGATGAACGATGAACACATCAATCATGATGGCGCTAATGTAGAATGGCGCCCTAATTTAAAAAAAAATCAATTTTTCGTACTTCATATTATATAAATTAAAATATCTATCCTATTTCTTATTTAATTAAAAAAAAATATATATAACCCATGAAAAAAGAAACGATTATAACGATTACTTTAGTGAATTGGATTTTTTGAAAAATACGTATTTATCAGTCGTCTCTATAATATTCTGAATCGGAATGATTCAATCGGTCTCCAAAATTTAAATAACTTTTATCATAAAACTCCGATTGATTCCAATTTCAAGAATATAAAGGCGAATTTATACCTTCTGTACTTCGGATCTCTGGTTCGGTCATCGACCGACCAACGTTAAGGCAAAGATGATTTAGTCACTCGTAACCTTGAAAAGCCCACCCAAAAACTTTCTGCCTCCCAAGACCCAAGTGCCCCTAACCATACATACATACATAATCCGAACTCCCCGAACTCCATCGAGCGCCCCCGAGAGCGTTTGACGCGGTTCTAAGTTTTTTGTCGCTTTGCTTTTTCCTTGTGGTTGAGTGTTGACAGTGCCGAAATATTCAAGAATCATCATTTGACAACCCCTCCTGATGATAATGTTTTGTATGCCGAGGACCTAGAGTTCAATCATTTTTGTGGTAAGGATCCTCCACTGGAAGAAAGTGGCGAAAGAGAAGAGATATTATAGGTTAGGTTGAAGAGCGTTCGGCTTGAGAAATTTTTAAGGTGCGATGATGTCGCTTCTGGATTATTAAAAGGTCCTCCAGGAATAGAAAATCTGCTTACACTAGGTGCTTGTGACAGAAAGCATGGTGCAACAGCGTCAGGTACTTCCTCGCCGTAACGTCAGAATCCTCCTCGTCGGCGACCGTGGCGTAGGTGAGTTTTAGCAAGGTTGTCGATGCTTGTATATAATTATATTATATATAATCTAGAGTGTCCTTTGGTATTTTAGACCCTATATACTTGATAAATATTATGAGGACACAATTCGATGTTATTTAGTTCAAGTGTCAGTCATCGGATTTCTCGTTGCATTAGCGGAGTATGATATATGTAATAAGAAAAAAATGTGTTTGTGTTTTGAGATGTTCTTTTTGCTCCTGGATTGAAGTTAAGAGAGATTTAAAACGTAATATAACGGTTTTAGTGGTAAAATATACCTGACAGATGAAATAATAAAAAATTTTGTTATTTAGAAGAATGTTTTACGTTTTGAAGAGAGTGAATAATTTGTATTGTTGACATTTGACCTTTTATTTTTATTATTCTTCCTCCATGAATGTATAAGAATCCATATAGTAAGTCAGAGTTCATTGTTTTTAATGTAGGTAGGAAAAGTGTTATGTAATATAATATTATCCACAACAAGAACTATTAGCAAAGCTTGACTGTGGATTTTTTTATTAGGTATAAATAATATTTACGTCACAGATAAAAAAAGATAAATTGCAGAGCTGATAAAAATTTACAATTAAAGGTGTGTCATTCTGGAGAAATTTAATTTCAGTTTTTGATAAATCATTTACAACAACTTTAATTCACTTGTATTTTATATTGCAATCTGAATTCTAAATATTATTTATGTTAATTAAAGAATGGAGTTATTGAAGTTGTTGAATAGGAGATATAAAATCCAGTTGATCTTAATATTATTTTTTTACGATGACAGGTAAAACTTCCCTTATATTATCTTTGGTAAGTGACGAATATGCTGAAGATGTTCCTGGCAAAGCAGAGGAGATTACCATCCCTGCGGATGTCACTCCAGAACAAGTTCCGACTCGTATCGTCGACTACTCTGGTAAATAAACCAATTAACAATTTTAGAATTATAATAAACAATTCAAATTTAAGTCACGTTACTAATTTTGTTTGTTTAACAGCCACAGAACAAACTGAGGACCAGTTGTGTGAAGAGATTCAAAAGGCTCACGTGATATGTGTGGTTTACTCTGTCGAAGATGAAGATACACTCGACAGAGCTTCCTCTTATTGGTTACCCCTCGTCAGAAAATGCTCTACAAATAATCGCTGTCCAGTCGTACTTGTAGGGAACAAAATTGATCTTGTCGACTACTCAACTATCGAGGTAAATTATTCAATTATATTTTTCTTTACATGAAATCCTGATTCTGCTTAATTTAATCTTTTACATTTTCAGGCCGTCTATCCAATCATGAAAGATTTTTCTGAAATAGAAAGCTGTATAGAGGTAATTCAATTTTTGGGAATTAATAATTGTAATGCCTATCATTTTCTTTAAATTTCAACATAATTTTATTTTACAGTGCTCTGCTAAGACGTTACAAAATATTTCGGAAATGTTCTACTATGCACAAAAAGCAGTATTGCACCCCACAACTCCTTTATACAATTATGATACACAAGAGGTTTGTAAAAAATGGTCAAAAGTCTGGAAAATATGGAAAATACACCATTGGTTTATATTTTTGAATGTTAATATTCTTATTTTGTCTACAGCTCACTGAAGAATGTCAAACTGCATTAAAGCGAATATTCAAAGTGAGTAAATCACTTTCCTGAAGTCTCTTAATTTTTAAAAATCAATACTAATTGAATTCCTATTTATCTTTACAGATATGTGATTTGGACAACGATGGTCTTTTGAGCGATATGGAACTCAACGCGTTTCAACAGTGGTGTTTCAACACACCTTTGCAACCTCAAGTCCTCGAGGACGTCAAGGCTGTTTTATCCAAGAATATACACGACGGCATCTACAACGGCTGCGTCACATTAAAAGGCTTTATGTATTTACAATGTCTATTTATTCAACGTGGAAGAAACGAGACAACCTGGGCAGTTTTGAGGAAATTTGGATATGATAATGACCTTCAGATGGCAAAAGATTACATAAACCCACCGTAAGTTTATTTTATTATAATCCTTTAATTTATTTTTACTTTTATTTGAAATATTATACACCTTTTTTATTTTATTGCAGATTAAAAGTTCCTCTCGGATGTACAACAGAGCTTTCGCACAAAGGACAAGAGTTCCTCACCCTTTTGTTTACAATGCATGATCGTGATCACGACGGAGCTCTTTCCCCTACAGAAATGGATTCTCTTTTTTCAAAATGCCCAACTCCTCCTTGGGGAGAGGAATACAAACACACCGTCTGCACGAACGAGCAGGTAAATCAAATGTCTCTTGACATTTAAATCAAAAAATTGTAAACAGTGTCTGACATAGACTTTGTTCTAGGGGTGGATCACGTTTCAAGGTTTTATGTGTCAGTGGGCTTTGCTAACCTATACTAACGTTAAGAAAACTTTAGAGTGCATGGCATACCTCGGCTACAATTTGTATAACAACGAGTGCCCGACAACTGCGATTAATGTCACAAGGGAGAAGAAATTGGATCTTGCTAAAAAACAATCTAGTCGCAATGTGTACAGTTGCCATGTCATTGGTCCAAAAAGCAGCGGAAAGACAACACTCTGCAGGACTTTTATCGATCCTAAATTGGAGGTAGGACTTTTATTCATTTAATCATTCAAAACTTTACAGTGTAGTTAAATAGATTATTTTTATTTTCAATTTTCAGAAATTAACGGATGAAAATGTACCTCAAAATTCGCACGTGACTGTCAACACGGTGCACGTTTATGGACAAGAGAAGACAATAATTCTGAGGGATATAAACATCCTAAATGTTCAAGATGCCTTAACTCCCGCACAAATCCAGTGCGATGTGGCGGCTTTGGTTTACGATACTAGCAGCCCTAAATCCTTTGAATACATCGCACGAATTTATATTGTAAGTTTTACAAACCTCTCAAAAAAATTACCAATGAATAAACACTTTCTTTATTTTGTTTGTAGAAATATTTCGCTGAGAGCAAGATTCCTGTGCTTATAATATCGAATAAGAGTGACCTCGCCGAAGTGAAGCAAGAATATTTACTTCAGCCGGCGAGTTTCTGTAATAAGTATAAATTGATGCCTCCACAGCCTTACAGTATATCTCGAACTGTGCGTCGAGAAATATTCGTTAAGCTCGCTACGATGGCAGCCTTCCCGTAAGTTTCTTTCTCACATTCATCTTAAATCTCTATTTTCTATGCTCTATTAATTTCATGTGGAAAATACATATATATGCTACCAAACCAAGTTTAGAATGCTCGCAATTTTGTAATCAAAGAAAACTGTAATGAATTTTTAAGTAGAGAGAACGAACAGTTCCTTTCTTTTTTCCTCACATTTTTTTTATTGTATTAGTCTTTTCCCTTAAATTTTTTGTAAATCAGAACCGAAAGGTTGTCAGAAACTAACAGAAAGCAATATTTCGTGTTTAGCCGCTTTCAAGCAGCGTGGGTATTATTTTATAAACACAGGTTGGTCTACTATTCGTAAAGCACTCTAAATATATACACAATTTTCGAGAATTAAAGCATTAGCTTCAATTCTAATAAATTAAAAAGAATATTTGAAATATATTTAAATTGTATGCTTTAGTCTCGAAAATCGTGAACACTCCCTGATAATTCTCGAAGTTCAAGCTGAAGATTTCGAAAATTTTTAGTGGCTAGTAGAATATTGATCGAAATCATCTAGATGCATGTCAGGCAAAACATTATCTTCGAACTTTATCGCCAATTCGCTCGAATGTAAAAATATGTAGCACAAGCGCACTTTCGTATAAAACACCTATTGCCTCTTTTCAGTCCTTTGAGACGTATGGTCCACATGTTACTTCTGAAACCCTCACCAAGTCAATGGTGGAATTCGCTCACAAGGTTTCGTTTCGTTTTATAATTTAAATTTTTCATATCCAATTTTTAGTGTGCTCTGCATTTATTAACACATACACTGAAGGTGATTCGTGGAGCATGTGCATGATTTTTCATTAGGAAGCGTTCAAATACTAGATAACATTAACACCAACGTAAAAATGATGAGTTTGAAAAATAGAACGAAAAATAAACTTTTGAATAATATTTGAGCGGCTCCTTAGCAATATTTCAATATTTCACTAACTCGGTTTTTCGCATAACATCAAGAACAAAATGGCCAGCTTTGATACTTTTTCATGTGTAAATTTTTTTACCTTGTATTCTTTTGTGAAAATTCCTAAAGTGTTCTAGAGTTTTGATAAATTTTGGGGATTTCGCCAAATGACGACTAATTTATTTTACTTTTATTTTAGAGTTATTTTAACTTCAACTGCATTTAACTTAAGTAATTTTCTTATTCACTTTTATTTTAAAAATTTCAGGCACATGAAGCAATTCGGTTTGATCCAAGGTGAATCCGTCGTCTGGTGGAAGGCAGGAATTGGAATCGCGATGGCAACAGTCGCTGGTTTTGTGGTGATGCGTGTCCTAAATACAAATAAAAGATAGTCTACCATTAAAAACTCCCCTATACACATGTTCAGTTGATTCAAAGCCCATGTCCTATAAGAGCTCGTTAAGATAATAAACTTGTTCATAAATCAATTGAGTTTTTCGCTTCTTTCTTCAGAATCATCAAGTCTGGAGAGGTTTTCGGTTTGAAAAGCACATTCGAAAAAGTTAAGAATATTTATTGAACAGATTATTCGTTTCTTTTTGAATTAGATACAAACTGTACTTTCGTTTGCCATCTAACAATAATTTTTTACAGAATTCGTAAAGGATAAAAAATTACAATAAGTTACGGTATAACTATAGATTTATTCCTTCTCTTTTTCGCAAACAATACATGATTTCCATTTAAACCATTCGGTGATAATCATAAAATATATTTACTATAAAATCAAATTTTGAATCAGATGTATCGGCTATTTGGCTCCCATAAATGCGCCAATGGGCTAAATTTTCAAGATCTACTTTAAATTTGGATACCTGAAAAAGAATAATGAAGATTAGTATCATTCTATCAAAGGTTTTTTTTTCCTATTGACGTAAAACTGGGCTCACTACTAATTTCCAGTGATTCAGTACTAATGATTTTGCCATAATTAATATTTAAAATTACCATTTGCCATTTTGCATTGACGAAGGGCTTCATTGAATCCCTGGCAAAGGGTGATGTCTGACTGTTGTTCAGCGCATTGCAGGAACTGCTTGACTTCCCAGGCACACGCACCACCAGCAGCAGGTTGTGCAGATTGTTGGGGAGCGTACTGCTGAGGTGCAGCTGCAGCTGCAGCTGGTGCTGCTGCCTCATTGCTTCCTCCGCTGAACATTCCAGTCATTGCATGGCCGATGGTGTGACCAACAGCAGAGCCGATGGCTACTCCTCCAGCAGTTGCGGCCATTTGTCCCATGAGACCTGGCCCTTGTGAAGGAGCCATCATCGGGGTTGCTGGTGCTGCATGAGCTGGAACTTGTGCAGGTGCAGCTGCAGCAGCAGGTCTAGCAGCAGCAGCAGGTCTAGCTGCTGGTCTTACACTAAAAAAGAGAAAGATGATCAAAATTAGTTATTAAATAATTTAAATTCCAATGTATACAGTTCTATCGGGATTTTAATCTTTAAAGTAATCTACTTAACATTAATTACAAAATTGATTTTAAAGAGAACGAAGTTTTTCGTCATCCCGGAATTCGGAATTTTATAGATTGGAACTTGTATAAAAAAATTAATTCTTTACAGGGGCGACTGCAGTTACGACTGTTTTTATTTAGACGACAGTAATGTTTCAAAACTATTCCATTTTAAAGTGAAAATTATAAAATTAACTTTCCCAACTTTCTTCGCCAAAATGATAGGTTATGTCTGCTTTAAAAGACAAAATCGATGAAAAAAGGCAATCAAAAGAATGTAAAAATCTTTGAGCAATGTATGTAAGTCTGCATTTTCAGCGCCATTTGTATCCGCCATTGACTAACATAATCGTTAGAAATCTAGTAGTTATTTTTATTCTCTTTAAAAGTAAAGGAGAAATGAAGAATATAGGCTAAAATTACGCGAATCCTAAGAATCTATAGCAAATTCATCAGAAATTATTAAACAAGGATTTCAACATTGCTATACATATTCCAAAAATTTAGATGGCTCTCAAAGGAAAGCTACTTTTTCCATCGACACTATTTCTGACCAACCTCGTGGCGTAGAAGTAATATTTTCAGATCCATTGGACTTTGAACGCTTTGCTTTTAAGTGTCAATAAATGCGTAATTTATTCAATTATTTCACAAACTGATGAAACATTGGAAAACTGAAGAGCTTTTCGTAATCGCATTTTCCAACCGACGTCATATCTTGTGACCATGACGTAACATAAAATTGATAGTAAATTTTTATTCAATAAAATCAAGGAAATTTAGTGTAACCGTGTAAAAAAAAAATTACACTAGCTTACGTTCTGGGGGCAGGAGCCGATGCACGTCCACGTCGACCCATGTTCTTTATTTATTTCTTAACTCACTGAGAGACAGCAAACACTTTTGTACTGCTGAAGATTTACTCTCCGACTGGCACCGACTGGCGATTGATTTTAAAGTGAATAACGTTTGTTATGCAACAAAATTCATAGACGACTGAGAACAACTGAGAACAGAGAAAATGAGAAATCGAAGGGATGACTTCTTCGCATGCGCGCTTGCGCTTGTGTTGCGAGCGTAAACCGGAAATACATAGGTATGTTGTATGTAGGTATGTAAATGTGCGCCACTGTGCAAATTCATGTGCACGAAAGTAAAATTTTACGAAAATTAATCAACAAAGCTTTTTAAAAAGTAATTTATAGATTTTTAACAATATTCAGGAAACTTTCAAGTGATATATTTAACACAATTGAACTGATATTGGCCTAAATAAGGACAAGTGTTATTTTTACAATATTTGTGTAGACATCATTCAAAATATCGCGCCATGTTTAAAAAAGGAACGTGACCCACGTGATTTACACGTGGACCAATTGGAATCGATTTTGCTATTGTGTTAAATTTGATTGATTTTTAAAATAAATACCTAAGATTGACTTTTTTTTAATATGTACTAGTTTGTTAAAATTAATTAATGAAATTGTAAGAAAAAATATGAAATTATAAAAACATATTATTATTTAAAGCGATAACGATTATTTTTTATTCCGTAAATATCTGAAAATAGTATTTTCTTTATGTTTGATAAATTTGCGAAAATTCGCGAAAGATTGCATGATACTTACAATACTTGTAAACATAAACATGTGACTTGAAAGGATATAAATATTTTGGATGAATAACAAGTACAAGTTTCAATTTAAATAAGTCATGATTTATAATTATAATAATTCGACATTTTCAAAAAAAACTAAATTGTGACGGAAATTAGGGTTCTTATTTATCAACTTTTTAAACAAATAAGAATCTACTCTATTTAAAACACTCTTTTGTTTTTAATTCTTTTAAAAAAATCGTAACAGCTGACACATCAAGTAAAACTTCTTGAGTGATTTATTTAAGTATAGCATATCAGTTAATCTTTAAAAAAAAATGAAAATTACAATATTACAAATCAATTTCTACTAATACTTTCACCTTACATGGAAATTATTTACATATTTTGAAAATAAGAAATCGACATATATGTCTTTTATACTACGTAATAATTACATTGACATTAATACATACACTTTACACTTTATGTACATTTGTATTTTACACACTAGTTATAAACTTCATCGGATTAGAAGAATAACATAGTTTGAAGACACATTCTTAAAGAGAGTAAAAATAAAAAGGAGAGATTTGAAAATTGGAATGAGGAAATAAATAATGAGGAAATCAAATTTGACAAAAAAGTGAATACAAAAATCTACGACCATTCGTAAGGTCAAATCAACATCGCTTCATTTTGTTTATCAAAGGGATTATGATATAGGCCTACCATTGCTTCTTGTAAAGCTCTAAGGCAAGCAATATTTGCTTTAAAACCTCCAGCTCTCTCTGCTGCTGTTTCACTTCGGACATTATTCAAATAACCCCGAATTTGCAGTTCTCGCCAATCAGGAGGCACTGGACCCTCAATATCTTGTTTGATTTCTGTATAGGAAAATAAAGGACCCTCTTCGATTTTTGGCACAGGCATGAAACTGTGTCCTCCTTGATTTCCGAATTTGATTCCTGAACTAAACTGGGTAACTTTTTGAACAGGTGCAGCAATCTGTTTCTCTTCTTTAGAAGTTTGGATAGCGGAGGCGAATGTTTTAACTATGCTTTTCGCATTTGCTTCGGAAAACATGAGTTCCTGTATAAGAGCTTCCTTTTCTCGAATCTTATTTTTCTCAATTTCCATATCCATTTGGGCTAATTCCAACATCTTCTCTTTTTCTTTTTGCTTCTCGAATTCTATAAGCTCTTCTAGTTCAATTTCCTTCTTACTGAGCTTAGATTTATTTTTCAGGATTTGTTCCTTGTTTTCTCGTTTGTACTGCTCTATCTTCTTGTTTGTCTCAATTACATCAATATTGTTGGCTAGGTTGTATATTATGTTCTCAACCTCTTCTAGATAATTATTGTAATCTTGTAAGGTATCAAAATCTTCTTCTTTTTTGTTAAAATCACGAAGTACTCTTTTTCTTATGTCTATTTCTTTTTCTACCATAGGGTCCTCAAAAAGCTGAACTCGGAAATTTGTTCGTCGGAGAGCTATATTGCATTCTGGACACGAACCCGAGCCTGAAGTAACAAAAATTAATATTTATAAGTCCATCCTCGAAATTGGATGACCACTCAAATACCAGAAATAATTTTATAATTACACCAATACAAAAGTTTCTAGAAAAAGTTATTCTTAAACTAATTTTGCATTAATACAACTGCAACTATTGAGCACTAAAAACTTTATTAAATCTATAAAATCAAAATCCGAAGTATATTTAGATGAGAACAAGGTAACCTAAAACTTCATAACTCTTGGCCCTCTTGACAAAATTAACGATGATTATTAACATAAATTACCTTTTAAAAAGAGCAGATCGACACAGCTTTCACATAATGTGTGCCCACAAATGTTAACCATCAATTTTAAAGACGGATTTCGGTATTTTGTGGTTTTACAACGTGGACATGCTTGGTCTTCCATTATTGAAAACTCAATTTCTTTTTAATTAACACGTTCAAGCAGGTTTTTAATATCAATTTCAATACCGAAAGTACAGTCTTAAGTTTACATAACTGTAATCAGAGGTACAGGAGTTATTTAAATTATAAGTTTAACATAAACACGGAATGTTTTTTGATATCGCTGATATCACTTGATCGCTGAGGCTGAAAGTGGCTGAAACCCAAACCGCTGAAACACAAACATAACCTCCAATAACCTCCGCATGCATGGGAAGAAAGTGGATTTTTATAAGTACAAAGTAATAGTCTGGTAATAGAATATCTTTGGTAATAGAAAATAAATAACGAATTCACAAATTAAAGAAAAAAATTGTGAAAAATATAAATTTCCGAGTTATAAAATTTTCCAATTACAATCACTGATAGATAAAATAAATATGAGTTATTAAATTCTCACAAATATTTCAATTCCAGGAATGTAACTGCCGAACAGTTAATTAATTATTAATATCTTGAATAGAAATTCGAAAATAAATATAAATAATATTCGTAATTTTAATCATGATGATGTAAAAAGTTAATAATTTCTTTTTGAAATCACGAATTTTTAAAATTTAAGTGATTTTATTCATCTTATTAGTTTATTATCAATTACTAAACTTTTCATTATCATTATGTTGGATGAAGTGAAAAAAGATTTGAAAATTCAAATCTGCATACATTTTCTATTATTATCATTAGTATAAGTAATAATTTATTAACTGTATAGAAAATTAAGTCAATATATAAAATATAAATAAAATTAGAATCAATTAATAATATGTATTTAAAAAAATATTCTGGTCTTAAAGAATTCGTGCAATATATTGCAATTTTAAAATATTCACATTTGTATACTTTTGTACAATAATAAAACTCCTAGGACAAAATTCCAGTCGATGCACTCACAACTTTTTGTACAAGATAGTTTTCTATCACGGCTTTTGCTGAAACAAAACAAACACTTCGAATTAATACCTAGTACCGGTCAATAACTGAATGTAACAGATTTTACAAGAAAATAATTTCTCATTAGATAAAATAAATTACCTGTAGTTGCGCTATTTAGAATGGCAGCTTGATAAGCACTCACTCCATGAATATTTCGGTGTGTCACATCGGCACCTTTCGACAACAATTCATAACAGACGTGTGGATGATCACCATTTGCTCCATAAATCAGAGGAGTATTTCCCTCCTAAAAACAGTAATTCAAAACCATTGTTTTAGTAACTTGAAACGTTTGAATTTAATAACATTATTTTGATAATATTAATATACCTCTTCAGATAGATTAGGATCAGCGCCGTGACTTAATAAAAGTTTCACTAAATCGTGATGTCCATACGCTGCTGCCAAATGCAAAGGTGTTTGTCCTTGATGTCCTCGACAATTTTTATCAGCACCAGCTTCCAAAAGTTGTCTTGCACTACCCAATTGCCCATATCCAGCAGCCCACATTAATCCAGACAAACCTTTTTCGTCCAATGCGTCAACCGAACCTTAAATTAAAAACTAAATTTTAAATTTGTACTCATTAATGTAAATAGAGTAATATATAAAACAGATTTTTTCATACCAGGACGAATATCTTCAGGTGTAAGTTCCCCCTGTCCAGCGAGTGTATAAAAAGTTATGTCTTTTCCTACATAAAGTTGAGGAATTTCTGTTTGTGTGTTTCCTCTTTGTAAATTTGTGAGCAGTGTAGGTGGCTATCATAAAATAAAATAAACGTCAAATGATTGAATTGTAAATTAGAATATTTCCAGTATTTCTAAATTTATTTTATATTATAAGACTGACCTTGTAAGGCTGAAATGCACTTGTTCGAGTCGCATCTTGCCATGCACCAGGTGCCCAATGCCATTTTGTTTCGAGAGGTTCGGATTTACAACCAACATTTACATGTCCTGGTTTACAAATCAATGGTCGAGGTCTTATTCCAATAGAAGCTTCCGTGGTTTCACAAGATGTTCCATTTTCCTGTTTGATGTCATTTTCTTCAAAGTTTTCATTTACTTCTTTCATTTCTAAGTGTCGGAAGCTTGAAAGAAGATTCAATTATTGCTTATTATGTATTCTTTTATTTCGCTTACAAAACTATAAAAAAACATCTATATCATATCTATATAGTAAAAAATCAAAACAACCACAATCAAATTTTAAAAGAAATGAATGTAGCTAAGTAAATTTAATTTAATTTCCTTAAAAATCTACGACAAATTTTATTAATTTACAATCGATTATTATGAAACAAAAAGAAGTTTTTTTTAGAATTTAAGAAAATTTAATAATTAGGATATTATCAATATTATTGATGAAAATTGACTCTCGACCCTCTCGACAGGATTGACAGAATAAGCTAACCTCACTTCCTAACTGTCAAAGCTGTCAAATGGTTATGAAGTAGTTATGAATATTAAGAATGTGAACAATTTTAGAACTATGTCGTACTTACAAACAAAAGTTGAAGTAAATTTTCAGGTAGATATTCTTACGTAATAAACATTAACAATAGTTTTTGGCCCTTAAGGACAAATTTTAAATAAATTAGCGCTGCCCTGTTTACGATTTTTAACTTCTAAAGTTAGCAGCAAATAATTGCAAATAATCGGAGACGGAAATCGATATTTCTCGACTCTGTTCTCGATACCTGTCGATACATAGAAGCAGTTAACTTCAAGTTCAGAGTGTTCAGACTTCAGACTGGTTCACTTGGTTTAGACTTCAGGC
>JAUEJJ010000013.1:21783074-21800142 GCA_032164275.1 Synergus coniferae | reverse complement strand
ATATTTAAAAGAAACAGAAAGAAAATGTATCAAATTCTAATAATTGATTAAAATGGGGAGAATTAATTTTCCATGACGTTTTTTCTTGTCCGAAATGGGTCTTAAGTCATTTGAACTTATTCAAATGAGTCCAGATTAAGAGTTAGTTTACGAAAAGGTCCAATATCCGTAATTTAATTTGAGAGAATTTAAAAAATTGTCAATTAGAGATTTTTACTACATATAAACTTGTCTTGTGTGAATTGTTAAGCACACAATGCGTAATTTGTGTAAAGCTATGTAGATCCGGAGGTCGCGAAACTGCACTTTGTTGCGTCGGCGTGCATAGTAACTTTGATTAAATCCCTCGTTACCCACGCGAGTGGTGCTAAAGTTGCGTGAATCAAGTTCACGCATGCCCAGCTACAAGTTCTTACGTTATCGTTGTGCATTATGTATAACAGTCCTGTTAGATCAGACTTGAACTGAAACTGTAATGCTCTGCAATACCATAACTCATTATTTCACAAAAACACTGGATAAATAATCTTGATCCCTTTCTATCTTCGAGATAGAGGGTTAAAGGGATAGGACATTTGTTACATTACATTTGTTAGTTTGCTCTTTGTGTACATTGACTCTCTCTTTCCATATAAGAAAAGGAAAGCGCTAGATTTCTATTTTTATATTATTTTTCATGTTCCTTCTTCCAATGGAAAATTTTTGACATTTTTCAACCGGCTGTAGAGCGTCTTGTGATATCTTCAATGGAATTTAACTCACCACGGGCGTGTTTCTAGACACGACGACTTTCTTCAGTTTGAAGCCGAAAATTTCCTGGAATTTCAAATGTATTCGACACTGGATAGGGTACATCCTGTCTCGTATATCTGGTACAGGCGAAAGTGCGCAGGGAGCGCGCGCTCCCTTGGGTCAATGGCAATTGAGGATTGAAAGGCAGTGATTTAATTATCTGCGCACTAATTAGATTACTCGTGGAAGATCCCTTTCCCATTGAAGTGGGCCGAGGGCACGATTGAGATACAAGAAATCACAGCCTCTTAAGTAACATCGAAGATCGAACCTCATATATCAGAAATCTAAAGGAAAACTTCCAATCCAAGTCATTTCATTACAAGCATATATAATATTTCAGAAGCAATTACACACTTCTCTTTTCCCACAGATATATCAATTCTCTCATACATTTCTGCGAGTGTAAAAAAGATTTGTACAAGCACAGAAGATATTTGTAATAAGACATATGTAAAAGATTTTAAGCAGTTCTTGGCACTATAATTCATTTAACAAGGAAGAGTTCGAGGAATAATTCAATGCAATAAATTTGACGTGGGAAAATTTTGTATATGAAATTGAATATATCTGCGTAAAAGATCAGTTTCAGGTTTATAGGATTGACCCTAGCGTGGCTCACGACGATCCGGTAGAACCGGACATTACAGACTCTGAAAACGACGAAGATGAAAGCAGAGAGCCCTGCTCCATTAATCAGTTTGAAGTGAAAACGAGAGGACTCGACATTTTTCTTCTTGGGGACTAACTTCGAGACCCTCGTCCTTATAATTACGTACATACGCATTTCGCATTTACCTTTGTCGTGTTACGTACCGCACATATCTTTACTCAACATTTCACTTTCGCATCAACATTTATTAACGGTTCTTCGTGCAATTTGTACATTCTCAACATCGAGAATATGAAATATTACATGTGAAATGAGAAAAGAGACCGAACATGCCGAATCACTTAGAGGAGTCGTAAAGGATTTATTACAACTGCTACGAAAAACACCACCTTCATGGTTTTCATCTTTTCATCAATTGCTGTTGTAAAATACCTGCTTTTAAATTTAATTTTCATACTTATGATAAAAATTATTTCCTCCTGTGTGTAATCAGAGATGTCAAATTATGAAGTTATTGACTTTTTAAGTCTTTACTTTCACTTCTGAGTTATAATCGAAACTAAATAACAAAGGAAAAAGATTTTAGAAGCCATTGGATTATTTTTTCAGTACTCAGATGACTAGAGTGTTTGGCTGAAACACTGGATGATTTTTTCGCGACCCAGACAACTTTAGTTGGTTCTGTAGAGAACATTTTCAATCATAATCTTAAACTGTTTAAATTTTGCTTTTCTGTCTAGAATATTGAAAAATCTTGAATATATTTTCTGATTGGCAGTAGGTATTTGCGAGTTTCTTTTTTATTATAATTAGAATAGGATTGTAAAGAGAATGGATTGATGTGAACATAAACAATTTGCGAGTTGTCGAGGCGATCGACGTTCGCTCGGGTATTTTCATGATTGCGGAATCTTGGCGTAAATTTACTTTGAAATTATGCGAATATGCAGGGAAGTTTATACTCTTTTAGAATCTCCTGCATCCGCTAGGATGTCTCGGCAAAGAAGATTCATCGTGGCGTAAGGTACACGTGTAATATGCTTTCTCTAAGAGGTGAAAATTCTGAACTTTCTTTAGCCATTGAAACGTACTGTTTGTCTTCTTCCGATACGATGGTTCTTATAGCTTGTGTTATACCCAGTCTCTAACTGCTGAGTCCCATACTTACTATTATAAAACAATGCAAACCACCATTTACTTCTCGAATCAATTGATGTTCACTTTAACTACCTTTTAACATGAGTGTAAAATCGTTTACAATCGCACCAACCCTTATTTTTCTATCACTCGTTCTTATTCTTTATAACTTAGTTATACATTCTAAAAATTCCCTTATGTATTTCTTATACTTTTAAGCTGCTTTTTTTAGTCTGCCAATCTTTATTGTGAAACAACTTTGATATGTTGTATTTTTGAACAACTATATTGGGAAAAATGTCTGGCATGATCTAAATATGTATGAGATGCAGATGATGAGTCGCGAGAATATATAAACCTGGGAAGGTGTGACAAGGTCAGACAATGTAGCATCTCCGGAACAGAAGATAATAATACTCGTGGTACTCACACAATTATCGAAAGCGATACGATACTGCACCAACTACTATTAAATTTCACTTGACCCAATCGACCTAGCTGTTTTTCAACGAGTTGCTCTTTCTATGCAAATCAAGAACACCCCTTATATATAAAAAAAAAATTCATAAACAAACCCATGTGATGATCCTTGTGACTTGCTCATTAGAAGAAAGCTCAACCTTTAAAACATTTTTTTGACTCTGTGAAATTTAATTTGAATTTCTTATAATCTCTAGAATCTATCTGTCGTCTATTCCCGTATATCTTTTTCTCTTTTCATATTTAGTTTAAAACCTCTATCAATGATTCATTTTGGAAATATACTTATAGACACAAAAAAACAGTCTTGTTTTGAAATTTATGCTAATCACAGATTGTTTCAGATTTACTCGTCGCAATGGCAATAAGTTCCTTTGCATCTTTTCGAGACAAACATAAAACAATTGTAGCATTTGACGAAATCGTATTCCTACATCCTCTAAGTATTATTAAAACTAACTGCCTTTTAGAAAAAAGATTCTACAAGCCTGCAGCTATTGCCCCATGTTACATATATTTAGCATTTCCGGAACACACTTCTAGTAGCATATCGACTATTGTGTTTCAAGTATTGCATTCCGGATACAATTTTGTTATTCATGGAGTCACTGGTTTTGAGGAAAAATTGCATCCTCAAATTTTATCGCATCCATATCTAAAGAGCTTCTAAACTCTATAAGAAGTCGAAAAAAAAGTAGGAAATATCTTGTCTCGCAATTTATGACTAAATCAAAAAGAAACTATGCTTTTTTCTGGTTGTCAGTCACCAAGCATGTTCTCCATAGCAATCAATTGTGATAGGATAATTGTCGTGAGCTATATCCAGCATCCTCAGTTAAGAAATAATTGAGAATGAAGGATAATTATCTAGATAATTATAATAGAGTAAATTTATTATTTACATAAGAAAGTGATGTGCAGAAAATTTATTGTAATATGATTGTTCTATGCAGGAAGTTAAAATTCTAAGGCTAGAAAATTCACGGCCTGACTTTATTAGATACTTTCATATGAGAGAGTACAAAACTATAGGCAACATGTGTTTGACTTTTAGTAGCTTACAATTTTAGAAATTATAGTTGAGGCGATTTTGACCTGAAAAAACAAACTGTGGGTTAATTCTACTTTAAGTGGTATAATGTTAGACTAGATTTCAAAATGGGTTGAACATACTTCGCTTGAGGCATATTTTTATAATTCTAAATAATATTACTTGATAACATTTAATTCAATCTAACGATCTAACATATTACTCAATCCAACGATTTAATCCTCATAATCCTCATTCTTCTCTGACCTAGGTGACGCTAATCATAAAGAGGAAAGTCGAAGACTAAAAAGTAAAAGGAGTTGCAACATAGCTTGTGAAATGCAACTCGATATCTGTTAAACGTGCACAGATTGTCGCAGGTACTATTACATTATTATACTATCATGATCGTCATCAAAAGTGGCATTGTCATATCCAACAATCCATGGCGTTGGCGTTAAACTCGCTTGGTCTGAGCCAAAGTCTATATAGCTGTTAGCTAGCAGGTATCTTTAAATCTTGGTCTGGAATACCCACTCAGAGTAACCTTCCTCCTTTCTTTCTACCACGCTTCCTGGTGAGTATAAAGGTCAAAGATCGGCTGTTCGTTTGTTACCGTCAATTTGAAGTGGCTATCTCGTGAGATCTCTCGGCCTAGGCATGTAGACTAAACGGATAATTCACGAATCCAAAGTAAAGGTACAGCAGTTCCGCAGAGCATGTTCCACTTCTCTCTTGGATCGATTGATGTCTCGATCGAACATGCCTTGAATTTCTTGATTCCTGCTCAGGGTGACTCGGAACTGGGAAGTCAATGACGAGCACGGGGAAAGTGCCTTTAACCGGTTCGACTGCGATACGTGCTCGTCTCCTAACAATCTTCATCAGGAAGATACACATCTTCAACACATCACCTGATACTTTTATCACGTTCCACTTCCTTTCTTTCAAATATGACTATTTTGATTTTACGAAGGGTGCATATTGCATAACTCCAGTTTTCTGCAAACTAATTACAATCGTAATTCAAAAGAGTTTCTTATACATATTCTCCAACTTTCTATACGAAGAAAAAAACCTCCAAAGATTTCTTAATGGTTTCAAAAATTCGTCATGCAAGATTATGTCTATTTAGAATTTAAAAGTTTACTCATAAATTGTTTTTAGGCCGAGGATTACATCCTTTACGTGAATAAATTGGCAAAATTAATTCCTTTCAGTGAAGATATAAAACGTCAAGTTTCTTTACATCATTCGTTAAAATGTTCCAAGGCCACCGAATGTGGGTTCACCTCTAGATTTGAGAGTAACGGCTATTAAGTCACCTTCTGCTCCTGCACCTGTTAACGAAATACTATCTCCTTTGATGGACCTCTCCTTTTTTTCTCATCCTTAAAATCCACTTTAGTTCACTGTTCTCTCTCCCGACCTCTTAGCTAGGCATGAACAATCTGTTACATAATCGGGAGCTCAAATATTAGTCAACTACACAGTGAAGTGATCAATATGGATGGACTAATCGCTCAGAGTGGCATTAAATTGTATTTAGCATCTTGAAAAACACAATTATAGAATTGTGTCAAGTGACTGACAGCCCACACTGCACTTGGTAAATCAAGGTCTACTATATTCTAGTTCTAATAATAAATTCTAATATTTTCGAGGTATACATAAAGCCAGACGTTTTTAAAGTTGAATTAACTTCTTTTTAGCATTGCATATATAATATATAGATAATAATTATGTAATCGATATACAACAAAATAGTGATTAATCTTTCAGGTTATCAATTCTGAATGGAACTGTTAGTTCCATTGGCTAAAACCGATTTCTCTTGGCTCAATTGGAATTTCTCTCCAGTTTGATATTTGAGACATCTCTTTGCAATCATATATAAGACTGCGTTCAATATATCAGTAAATCTTCGATTCAATAGTCATGGGGCATCTTTTGTGCGTTACTGATAATTTTAAGATAGTTGTATCCATGTCGTTAAAGCACTACAATTGTCAAATTACAATCGAAGAATACTGCAAAAACCTCAACTCAGGTACTTGCATAATTTAGGTTCACTAAATATATGTTTGCCTCAATCGCATAAAAGATGAATGGAGAAGGCACTTCAATTTGCGGGTCAGTAATCGATTGAATAACTTTCTAGCGTTATTACTCTAAGAATGTACTCGATAAGGACACCCTAACTTCCTAGTCAAATCACACTTGACGGAAATAATTTTCCAAACAGAAATTGTCCGACTAAGCTATAATTTATGAGTAATTCGTAATTTATTACTCTGATTAGGTATTACACGCACTTATCATAAATTATAGTCTAAGATGTGCATTAGATGCTTGATTCTTGGTATTAATTATTATTATATGTAACATTAGTAGAATAAATTAAAAATGCATTTCAATCCTTGATTTGTAATTCATATTCAAAACATTTACTGTCCATCACCAAAAGTCTATCGTAGAGTTTGTAGACTTTATGAGTGGGAACTTCAAGTTTATTATAGTCGTTAGATCTGATTGTAACTGGAGTTGGCAACGAGAGTGTAGAAACACTATCCTTTATTTTATGGGATGCTAAACGTAATGGGCAGATCGTAAGAAAATGCACAAACCATAGATGTAATCCTTTATAGAAATCGAAAGGAAGGTATTATTGGTCTTACCAAACAAAAGAGAACATGAAAATAGAATATTAAAAACGCAGTCAAAATAAGATACTCAAGTTAAAAGACTAATTAAGAAAAGCCGTTATTTTTATGATACCATTACGCATATTTTGCGCTGACCTATATAATTTCAGACTTTGGATCATATAATGATCAACCTTGGTTCTTCAAGTACAATATTTTTTTCAGATTTCGATAGAAACTTTCGTTTACGTTATGCCCCGTAACTTACAATTTCGGAATGATTTTTATGCCTCAGGGAATAAAAACTATTTTTCTGAATAAAACTAGTTGAACATCGTTCGGCACAGCACCACAAAACTGGGCCATTTTTGGGATGATGACAAAATACTGGAAATTAAAATTCTATCAAAAAATTTCTATTCTTTTCTATCTTTTTACTTTCAACAGGGATAAATACTAAATTATCTGAATTACTCAATCCTTATCATGAGCATTTCCATTAATCATCGAGCATATAATTCATTTATATTGCTCAGAAACTTTCGTTCCAGATATATGTCTCCGAAATTTCCAATTCCTTCAGAATGATTTTTTTCTGTCTTTCTGTTCAGCCTAAGGGATCGGCCAAAACTAATTTACAGAAAAAAGTATCAGGTAGTGATGATGGTACCAATTATTTCGACCATTAAAGGAGGAGTCGAGGTGCAATTGCTGCAGAAACATATAAGATGCATCGACATAACATTACGTCAGTTTCGATCTCACGATGAACCTCGCGATTTGCAGTCAGAACGGGTCTTTATAGCAACTTTAGAAGACCAGAGAAAGGGAAAGAGGGAAAAGGAGAGATGCTCCAGTGGACGGTTACTCCTCTCGAATACGATATAAGTAGCAAAATGAGTAAAAGTGAAGACACCACGCGCGTGCGTAACGCGCGTAAGAAGAGCACGACCAGGTGAACGGGAAAACAGTTCTTACACGTCGCAACTCGCATGTCCGGAGTTTGCTCTTATGCTTTTATATAGCCGGAGGGCAGAAAGGCAGAGGATAAATGGAGAATCCTCACATCATTTGAACGAGACGATCCTGCAAACTTAAATACCAGCTCCAGATTAATCCAAATTGCGAATTACTCGTCTTTTATGGCTTCTTTACTCAGAATTTGTCCTAAGGGCCTTTTGCTTTTTTCTCTTCATTTCTTTAAACATAAGAGAAAAATGAACTCTGTGAGTGTTAAAAAGACGAAAGTGATCGGCAGTCATATAATTTACAGTCGTTGATTGCAATTTATGGAGAGGGTTGGCACTACCGAAATGGTAACAAATTAAAAAAATTGGGAAAGCCAAATCATCAAATGGTAGTTTAACGAAATCATAAAAAACGTTCAGCCATGAAACGATGAAAATATCCATCAATTTGAAAATACTAAAAAGTAACCATAAAAATTCAAAAAGAAAATATGAGTTAAAAGATCCTGAAAATTTAAAAAGTGTAACGATACATAGCACCATGGGGTCCAAAAATCCCACCGCTACCACCAAGTTTGTTAAACTTCTATTAGAAAAAGTTTAACAACTATTTCAATTGTTAGAATTTTTTGAATCTGCAATGTTTTTTTTTTTGCGTCAGAGCATTTGTATATTCTTTAACATTTCGCTGTTGCTGGAATTACGAAACTTTCTGGCCTCTCATTTTTTGTTTCTCGTATCATAATTTTCTCTCAATTCATATAGTGAGCACCAATTTCTTTTTAATGTCATCGTTGTGTGAATTTAACAAAAATGACATGTAAGAAATAAAAAAATTTGAAGTGAGATATAAGATCTGGAATTCGGGAAGTTATATAATCGACCCCCGAAGTAAAAAAATTGTTCCCAAGTCATTTCCATATTATTTCGCTATTTTCGAAACGAATTAACAAGCTGTTTCTGTTCTGTACCGAACTAATCCAAAACAGTTAGAAACCAGACGATCTGTTAAATTCACGACTATCTTTATTTAAAAAATCCACAATAATTAAGACCTGTTTTTTTTATAAATTTTTCAATATTCGTAAGATTAAATTCCCAAAACCAAGAAAAATGGAAATTTTCATATTCTGAGTCGAACTGCGCAATAAGAACTTAATTTCAAAAGTGACTTTCACACTTTAGTTTCCTATTACTCTCAACTCGTGATTTCGAGCATTTGAGGTTTGTTTTTGATTTTTAAAAGTTTTCATTGTTTCCCGTGGATGTTTTGTGGCAAGATAGAACCGCAGGCATCACTTATGATCTCGGGAAAGTTTCTCTCGAGTGTCGACAGCAGTCCAGCGTACCAATTAAATTTAAATGAAGACCAACATCTGTCCGTGACCCCTAGTTTATTTTCAACTTCACAAAATAAAAAAGTGATTTCTATAATGATTACCAAATTAAAAGTGTCAGGTAAATATCTTTTGCTTCAGTATTTTCTTCAGTCGATGAGATCTCGGAGTTTTAATATGGCCTAAGGGTGGAAAGTACCTTCTGATGAAAGTCACACGATAATTCAATAAATCTAAACTGAAAAAATGTACAAGAAATTTTACACTACAGAGGAATTTATATATTTATAAGGAAGAGAATTGAATCCACTCATCTCTCAGGTGGAATCACGTCAGAATATAATTTAGCGTGAAGCATCAGAGTTGCGTATGTTGTGGTATTCACAATTCTCATTGTTCGTGGGAGTTCAAAATTTGAGGCAATTGAGTTTCTTCAATTTGGCTTTCAATCAAATGTACCTAATGGCTTATGTAATGTCGAGATTCGAGAATCAGTCTTCATTTTATCAACACCTCAAGAATTTCTCACATCGCACAATTCATATGTTCCTAAAAAATTCTTACAGTTTGAAGTAAATGAATATACTTAAATTCTAACGTTGACGCAATAACTCATAAACGCCTCAATTACATTCTTACATCACAATTAGCACTCATTATTCTTACCATTATTATTTTCCTTTATTATTTACGTTTACATCTTATAATTATTTAGTTTACTGCAAAAGATGCAGCGAAATTTCACTGCAGGTATACAAATTATTATAATCTTTAATAATTCTTGGAGATAAAAGATTGAATCCTGTTCATTAGCCATTATTATTCATGATCATTGTGAAGTCGTGCACAAAAAGGGAAGAATATCCAGACTCTGCTATCCATAAAGGGACATTAGAAACGGCTTTATGGTTGCGTAGTTACAGATAATATTAATATTTAAAGATTTTAAATAAATTGCTAACATATTGTTACGCAGGAACAATGGTTAATACACTTTTCTAATTTCTATACAATCATTTACGTGTGTCACAATTTCTAATTTTGGAAAGATGTTACTGAAAGGAAGATTAATGAGTATGTTGATAAAAAAATTTGAAGCCAGTGATTTTATGGTTCCTTGACTCAAGATATAGCGCATCAAGTGAGAGTCTCTCTTATTAGTGAAAGGGATCGAAAATTACTCTGTCGTATATGTGTAGGGTGTGAATAATCGAAGAATCCCATCTTTTCTCCGGCAAAAGGTCTATTTTTTCCTTTTTCAAAATCAGTCTTACATAATTCACGGCAGAATTATTTTACGGCAGAAGAAGAAAAGAAGAAATTGGCGAATAAGATATTAAATGTATTATATTTGTAGTAACTTAAGATTTTGTTTTTGATATAATTAAGACACTTTACATCACAGTTTGGAGACGAAGTGAAAGTATATAAAAAGGACAACCTTAATTGAACCACTATTCGTAAATTTGATACATGCGAATTAATCACAGGACTTAAAATTAAGGAAAAAATGGCTTGGAAACAAAAATCATCTCACCTTCTCATGAAGTTAATTAATTTAAAACAAAAAGGCAATGTATTTAATAGAGAAAGTAATTTGACTAATGGCTCTTTTGGAAAAAATTATTGAAATAAGAAAGATGAGATGAGTGGCTTGCATAATTTTATTTTATCGACTACTTTGCAAAAGAGTTATGAACTTCGTGATGCTGTTTAAAGTTATTGCAAGTGAATCATGTTTGAATAATTGAAATATAACTCTAACTCTTTGAATCTTTTACACAGAAACAATGTTGCAAAACTATTTAAATGTCTTTTTCAAATTGTTTTCTTAGATATGTATGTAAAAATCTTTAACGAAACAGAAAGTTATTGATTACTCCTCTTTTCAAGATCCCATAATAGATTTTCATAAATCTATTCACAATTTGTCATGCTAATAATGCTTACATTGCGACTCATTACACTCAAATTTTCGAATAGCTTCTTTGAATTGAAATGCAAATTTAAACTGTTTCCAGCGAAAGTCGAGTATGTCATTTTGACACTTATGCAATTAATTTGACATCTCAGTTCTCATTATACACGGAATTTCATAATTCCCGTTTAGCATACTTCCCGTTATGTGGGAGTCAATATAATAAATCGAGAAATTTTTGAAAGTTTTTCTTTTTAATTTTTTTTTAATCAAAGAAAAAAGTCAATAAAATTTCCATACAGAGTTCAATGAACTTCAGCATATCCAAAAATAAAAGTTCGTGAAAAATTGTTTCTTATTTTACTTGTGCCGCAAATAATATTTTATTTTATATATAGACAAAAAGTTTTGTGCTATTGACCTGTTATCGAAAAAAATAGTATGGTGAAAGCTTTCGGATAAAAAAAATATTTGCATTCTGATTATACAAAATTCGAGATAGGAATTTATCTGCAAGGTGTTGAATTAATTAGTCTTGGCGCAATTTTAATCTGACGCATCTCATTAGCATTCATTAAACAAATATATTTTAATATATAATTTTCCAACTCAAAAAAATGAACACATCCGTAATCTAGAAGAGAATATTAAAACAAAATTTTCAGCGAATATAATCACGCCAAAAAATAGTCTCTCTTGCTAAATAGGAATAAAATCTGTATTTGAAATCGAATCTTGCAATATTCTAGGTCAATCAATTTATACATCAAATAAACTAAGATGTTATCATGAATTATCTTTAGGTTTCTAAAAATGTTCACCTTAAATTGTATGATTTTATAGCAATTACTAACCACCTTGGCAAACTTATTCTTTTCGGGGAGTGCAAGTCATTATTAAAGACAGGATCAATGACGCAATTTTTTTTATTAAAGGGTAAAATAAAATTGCTCTCTTGTCTTTGAAATGAAATTAGTGCCGCACTTTTTCGTGAATAAATTGGCACCGGTGATTCAAGGTATAATTTAAAATGATGGCGAAGATCCAATTCATTCGGTCTTATCGAAAAGCGAGTGTAACGTATAAAAATATTCGGGTCAAATGGATTTGGGGTCCCTTTCTACGCTCTCTTGTGGTTTCCTCTCTCTGCTTGCTCTCACTAAAACTTTTGGTTTCTTAAGAGGAAGAGAGAGCGCACATTTTCAGGACACTGACAAAAAATAATAATAAACTTATTTTTCTATTGAATGTCTTAAGACAATTATAATAAATCAAATTTAAGTCAATTATAATTTCTTGAAACTATAATGCGCTTATAAACTGGAATACAAAATAAATATACTCTAATTTAAATTAAAGGAAAAAGTGCTGATAAGTTCAACGCACTTTTGTCAAATTTTAATTATAAGATTAGAGAAAGAAACGTGATACCAGATTATGACATTATTGTTGGCCTTGCAAGAGTCTAAGGTCCTTAACCCTTTAACGATCTGTAGCACGAGTGTCTTATAAATTTAGTGAAAGGAGGTAAACATACATTACTCTATCTTGCTCTTACATTTGATGATCTCGATGCAATACCTGATGCATTTTAAATTTATGTGGACACTTTCGATCAAATATTTAATGTCCGATTTGTCAGGATGATTTTCATTGTGGGAAAATTGTAACCCTGAGATTTTTTTATGTCGATCAAGCTGAGATAGAACGTTCAGGCTGATTACAAAATAGCGAAGCAGCATGGTCACTTTTTTGTTAATTTTCCGTCTTTGGTAGTAGGAGAAACAACTTCATTTATGGTATTAATTAAAAAGTTGGCCAAATTATCATCATTTGCGAAATTAAATTAAGTGATTGCAAATTTTTATAACTGAGAACAGACTTTATTTACATTATATTCTCTCTGTTCTGTTCATATAATTTTTCTATTTTTGGATTTTCTATTAAAAAATTTGTGTACGTAATCATTCATACCATTATCAATTTTATTCAATGCTGTTTTATTAGATCCTAGTGATTTTTAAAAATTGGTATGATTTCTTTAGGCGACAGCAGATAAGATAGTATACATTTTTCAGTTTATTTTTATTCGGGTTGATAAACCATTACGGGAAACTGGAAAGTCGTTTGACCAAAATTGACTGTCACAAGAAAGTTGAACTATGATCAAACTAGATATAAAAAAAATCTGTACATATGTGATATACAGTGGCCTACTATCTTTTAGGCTTATGTCTGAGATCTATATTTTTAGTCCTCAGTAGAAAGTATGATTAGCCAAAGAAATTGTTAAATACAATAAAGTTATTGTAAAAAGTGAAGGTTTGGAAAGAAGTTTATTTAAACAATGAATTAAGAAATCATCATAATCTCCGATGACTCAGCATTGTTGCCTGTAGCTGAAAATTAATTTTATCTTTTCTTCTTTGGCAATATAATAACACTCTAAATTGGCATATTTATAAATTTCATTAATATTACGAATTTTTGTTCTGGACTTTGAAGTAGAGAAACTTTTTTGGTTTAGTTTGAGAAATTCTGAACTCAATTTCTACGTTCGTTTTATAAAAAGGGACTAACATAAAATATGTGCTTTTATAATGCTAATGGGAAGCAATTGAAAGAGAAAGTACCTTTTAAATCCTCAACAAATAGAATCAAATAGTGATAAATTATGGTAAAGGTAGCAGAAATATATGAGAGTTATTAGCAGAATATTTTTAAATATAAAATTGAGAGAGAAATAGTCATAAATTTGTGACTATTCAAACCTTAAAGAGCCTCATCAAAATGATAACAATGATCATTTTCCTGTTTTCTAATCTCTTATAATTATTACTGTCGAGACAATCATCTTCGTTTCACTCTGATTCAATATATTTCATCAATATCATTTTGTTGATTATAATTTCCGTCTGAAGCAATAGAATTATAGTCAAAAATAAAACCTTTAATTACCTAGTTGAAGTCTGAAGAGTAATATAGGAAAAAGATAGAAAGTAACTACTTTTATTACACAAAGAGTGGATCCCAGCAAACATAAATTACCTTTAAAATGCTAGAAATAGGCGAGGATATAATTTACATTTTTTAACTTCATAGATTGATATGACTGAAGAAATAGAGATATAGCGAAGGTCAACTCATAACTACCTATTCAATCAGTTTAATTCAGATTTAACCCTCGGTCAGACAGACCCAGGTGTGGGGACCGAGGGTTAAACCTAATAATTATAAAGTTGAAGATGACTGAAAAGTTCTGAATGTTCAAATGTATGAATTTCTATATTCATTGTGTTTTAAACTATAAAAAGTTTAAAAATATTAATTTATGCATATATATGACAATAATATGGATAAAATAGAATTGGAAAAAAAATATTTGGTTCATTTGAACGTTCAAAACTTCTGGTGCACAAGTAGAAGTTCGAAAGGCATTATGAAGTTCATAAGTCTTTAATAAATTTTAATTTCCCTGGCGGAAATGCATATTGGCCTCATCGAGTGTATATGCAGCTTTTTCTAACACCGATATGAAGTTTTACTATCTCTCCTCTGATCCGTGATCTCGACTATAACAATTTCAAAGGCAGATCTATCTGCAGCTGAATGAATGACAAATTCTAATGAAAATACAATTATGAATCCAAAGACTGAAAGGAGATGCATACCTGTTAGTTCGAAGGTGGGTATTAGAAACCTTCTGAAGGTTTTAGAAGTGACGACAAGGGTGCAAATACAAATTTGACTGGAGATATCGTAAGAAGGAGAGATTTGCAATAGCTCGGTCGCATCTCATAGGTGATGGGTCGAATGGAGTGGGGCCTGTAGTCGGTACTGGCCCGTATAAAAGGGGGCCACAAGATATCCACAGAGCATCAGTCCTCAAATCAAGGAACAGCAGCAACCATGAGGGCATTCGTGGTGAGTAGCATCCTTCCTCCTTTTCCTTATAATTTTCTCGCACGTCTTTTCCACTTCTCACTTATCATTTCTCCTTTCCTTTCCTTTTTCCTCACGAGTGCTTCGACCTCGCTCTTCAATTCCTCTCAATAACCACATAATCTGATGTCAAGTTCCCTCTCGAGTCTTCGTATCCGGAATACGAATCACAAAAAAGAGAGACGAAGGAGAGGATTTAAAAACGCAAGAAGAAAGATACTCGTGACCGAGACACGTGTTTCCTAGTCTTGATTGTGCTAATCCATTTCCCGTTCGTGAAAACCGGTTTCGGATCGTTAATGTGTGTCCAGTGTTTATGGTGTTACTGGAATAGTTTTGTTGTTATTAGTTTCGTTGTTCTTAGTTTTGTTTTAAAGAACTCATTTTGGAAAATGATACAAAAAGGGGTGAAACTGAAAAAGAAAATTAAAGATCGGAAAATTAAAAAGCAAAATTATTTGTAAATGTGATTTGAAAGTAAAAAGTCGATTTAAATTGTAGGTGACAGACGTGATGCCTGACTGATCGGTCTAATCATATGTCAATACAGTAAATAAAAACCGGGATTTCACAGCTTTCTTTCCACGATTGAAGATTTTCCGGATTCCAATCACTCAATACTTGACTTGCCATCTTGTTATGTGATTGGTCTTCGGAATCTTCCGGATCGGTTCAAACACGTTTAATAATATGTTTTCCGAACTTTCCTTGAACAATTTTCATTCTCAAACTGAAAGGGGTTCAAATTTAGAAAAGATTGCTTTTTCAAATCCTCTTTTTGAAGTTCTACAATGTCTCCAACTTCTTAAAATCTTCTTCCAAATTGATGATTGCTAAAACGCCCCTAAGAGTTTGATTCAAGTTCATTACAAATTACTCAATGCTCACTAATTACCCCCATCAAAATATTAAATTCGTCTTATAATCCTCAAATCCAATAAACCTTTCCCAGTTTGAAACTTGAAAACTTGAAAAATTCTCAAAAATGAAGTTTCCCGTCTGTGCTCCAGATCCAATATTAAATTCCTCTTCTATTTCTTGCAGATCTTAGCGCTCGCCACTGTGGCGATGGCGCGCCCAGAAGCACCAGGCGGGTACTCCTACACTCAGCCCCAGCAGCCAAGTGGAAGCTACGGAGCACCCGGAGGTGGAAGTGGAGGATTTGGAGGAAGCCTTGGAGGACTCGGTGGCGGTCTCGGTGGTGGCCATGGAGGATTTGGAGGCGGAAGTGGTCTAGGAGGCGGAAGTGGTTTAGGAGGCGGAAGTGGTCTCGGAGGTGGCTTCGGAGGCGGACATGGTCTTGGAGGTGGTTTCGGAGGCGGAAGCTTCAGCGGAGGCAGCAGCAGCGGAGGCTCCTTCGGAGGTGGTAGCCTTGGAGGCGGTGGTGGATCTTTCGGAGGCGGTAGCCTCGGAGGTGGTGGCGGATCCTTCGGAGGTGGCTTCGGAGGTGGCTCCCTGATCCAGAAACACATCTACGTCCACGTTCCTCCTCCAGAGGCACCTGAAGACAGACCATCCAGACCAATTGCGCCCCCAGCGCCCGCCCAGAAGCACTACAAAATCATCTTCATCAAGGCACCCACTCCACCAACCCCAACTGCCCCAGTCATCCCTGCCTTCCCCCAACAAGACGAACAGAAGACCCTCATCTACGTTCTTGTCAAGAAACCCGAAGAGGCCCCAGAAATCAGCTTGCCAACCATCCAACCAACCCAGCCCAGCAAACCCGAAGTTTACTTCATCAAGTACAAGACCCAGGTAAGATAAATGATTCATCTGATAAAGAAGTTTATCCTTTGTATATAGTAACTTATCTCTTAAAGATATTTATCAGATAACTGAAGAAGAGGACTCAATATAAAGATTTAAATGAAAATTTGATTTTACAGAAGGACGGAGGTGGATCCGGAATTGGCGGAGGAATTGGTGGAATCGGTGGAGGATCTGGCATTGGTGGTGGATCTGGCATTGGTGGTGGATCTGGCATTGGAGGTGGTTCTGGCATTGGGGGTGGTCTTGGTGACAGCGGACACGGAAGCACCGGAATCGGAGGAGGAATTGGTGGAATCGGTGGAGGAATCGGCGGAACGGGACCAAGTGGACCCAGTGGAAGCTACGGACCCCCCGGTGGTTCCGGTCCCTACTAGTCAATTATCACTCGCCCTCCTTCCTTCTCCGTTCACTGTCACAATCACCCCACGCACAC
>JAUEJJ010000013.1:21765493-21776399 GCA_032164275.1 Synergus coniferae | reverse complement strand
TTGTCAGGGAAAGTCTGAAAGTCAGAGAAATTAAAAAATTAAAAATTGTGTCCACACCATGTTATATTTATATATATAAACAGTATGATTTATATTTTATTTTCAATTGGTGTAAAATTTATGTTCCAGGTCCTTTAAATTTTTTTGGTAAGAATCCAAAATGGAAATAAGCTCACATGCAACCCCAAATAAAAGGCTACGGAAGCATGGGCCTCTAAAAAAAGAGGTACCAGATGATTTAATTTACCCTTGTGATTTGCAACTTTACAAAGAGCCACCAAGTGGAAAAATTTCTTTGACTGAATTTCAAGAATTGGGATTAGAAAGATTAAAAGGTATATTTTTCTCTTATCTTAAAAATAAATAATATTTTCATTGCAGATTCTAGTGTACTAAAGTTTAGAAAAAGATTTAAGATACAATTTTTAATAATTTATTTCAGTTCTGCAAACAGTAGAATCAGTATCAGTACAAGGTAGTAAATCTTTAGATGATTTTAAAAACAATCTGGAGAACGCTCTGAGAAAAGAGCATGGAAATTACGCAAAGTTGTTACAAAGCACGGGCAATATGTGTTCAATTGAAGCAAGAAGAAGAGATCACATTTCTCATTTTATTCTGAGACTTGCGTATTGTCAAACCGAAGATTTAAAAAATTGGTTTATTGCCAAAGAGGTCGAATTTTTTAAGTTGAGGTTCACCTCTTTAGCCCCGGGAAGCATTAAATTAATTTTAGCTACGAACGACTTCGACTTTTCTCAAGTGAGTTTTTTAGAATTAATTTTAGAAACAAAATTTAATTTTTAAGAGAAAAAGTACTTGTTAATTTTGAAGTTATTTTTTTTCTCTTCTACAAAAGGTTTCAGAGGATGAGAAAAACGAATTGAGAGGCAAGCTTTATTCCATGAAGGAAGTGGATCATAGCACAGAATTTTACAAGTTACCTTTTGAAAATGTAACTGATTTGGTTAAAGACCGAAAAGTCTTTCTCAGGAATGGTATCGCTTATGTGCCACATCATGATTTGGTTTCTGTAATTGTTGCGATTTATAAAGAAATTCTAACGAAAATGATGGAAGTGAGTTTTTAAAATTATTTCTTAAGTTATAACTTTTAATATTAGAATAATGAACGTAAAAGTAATTATGAGAATATAACAGAAAATTGATTAAACCTGAAATTTTTTACAGGTCGCAAAGGAATATTTCGAAAATATGGCATCAGATGACAGACTTCTAGGTTTCCTGAAGAACCTTCCTCAATTTTTTTCTGGAATGACAAAGGTTATCTGGTCCACGGAAACAACACCTATCTCGATGTTAGACGACGTAAGTTTTTTTATGAATATCCGAGGTATTCATAATTTTATTTTATTGAAATTAAAAGTCTGTCATTATAATTTTTTAATTTAAAGCGTCTGTCCAATTTTTCCATTTCAGTTATCAAAAAGTTCTTTTCCACTCTGCATGAGAATGCTTCACGAAGCTTTAAGAAGAGATCACCACCTAAAACACGGTGGTCGTCAGCAATATGGTCTATTTTTGAAGGGCATTGGAGTCAGTTTAGACGATGCCATGATCTTCTGGAAACAAGAGTTCCTCCAAAAAATGGACGAGGATAAATTTAATAAAGGTTACCGTTATAATATTAGACACAACTACGGTAAAGAGGGAAAGCAAACAAATTATACACCTTACGGTTGCACTAAAATTATTACCGAAATGGCTGGTCCTGGAGAATTTCATGGATGTCCTTACAAACAAATGCCGAAAGATATACTGAAGTCAAAATTGGTTTCCTATGGAATGCGCTCGGAAAGTAAGATTTCCAAACTTAATTTAATAAACAAGTGGAATAAAATAGAGAAATACTATAAGTAAGTTTTAAATCTAATAACTTTAATTACAGATGCAACTGAGATCGCAGAATTAGCAGCTGGTGGCCACTATAATTTAGCCTGTCAGAAATATTTTGAAATAAGTCACAATCGTCCACCAGGAAAGCCAATTCTTCACCCTAACGCCTATTTTGCTGAAAGTCGAGAAATTCTTACCAAAGGAATAAAGAATGAATTGAATGACAAAGAGGCGGAAAAAGTGACGCAGAGCGTTAAAGTGAAAAAGGAAAATTTGTCTGTGAAAGAGTCTCCAAAGCCCGTAACATCCGTGGTGAAAGAGAAGTTTTCAGAAGATATAAATGAAGATGAACTCATGGAAATGTTTGAAACCTATCATTCATAACAAAAAACATGCTTAAGTGTGCAGAATTATGATGTGATCGTTTTTGATAAATAACTTTTATGCAATTCATTTTCGCGGAGTGCTTTAACTAAATTATATAAATTTAGAACCTAGACTCCTTACTAAAAGCTAGTGAGTGACTCGAAGCAAAGTTGTAATATTTGATTAAATTTTATTAAAAAATGAAATGAAGCTGAACAAAGTAATTATTCACTTGTTAAGTTAAACATAGCTGTTAATTTCCTTCAATCGGTGGAATTTTGGTAAAAAATTTTCACTAACGTCGCGAACCATCGCGTTCACGAGTCTTTCCAGATCGTAGCTGTGTTGCCAACCCCAATCTTGTCTTGCTTCACTGTCATCAAATACTTGAGGCCAGGTTTCAGCTGAAAAAAAATGATTGTTAAGAGTGATTTTTAAAAGAAACTGAAGATATTTGAAAAATGTACCTATATGTTGCCGACTGTCAGGTTTGTAAGAGACTTTCAAATCAGGAATGTACTTGATCATTTCACCAAAAAGTTCCTCTGGAGTGAAACTCATTGCAGTGACGTTATATACTCTTCTTCTTAATCTATCATTTGGTGTATTCAAAAATTGGAAAAGTGCTGAAAGGCAGTCTTCAATATACATCATTGGCAATCGAGTATGTGGCTCCAAATAACACTCGTATTTTTTATTTAACAGGCCTTCATGAAAAGCTGCAACTGCGTAATCTAGAAGATTATAAAAATCATTTATTATTGAGAAATTTGTACTAGAGGTAAACGACACTTTTTTATGGATGAAAAAGTAAACGACACGAGAATATTAAGCTCAATGCTTTGCATATGGTTCTCCAATTACTAATGCCTTCAATATATGTTATGATTATGCTATTACACAATTAACTTAACCGTTGATATTCTATATCGTGCTCTAGTTCACAAGTGAAAGAGATCTCGTAAAATTGTACGCGATTTCCACTTTTTATTATTTATTCACTCAGGGTTACATTTAATGTGAATGATAAGATTGTCCTCGAGATATTTTTATTAAATTTACCTGTGGTTCCTCCCCCTGGTGGATCGCTGCTAATAACTCCCGGAAATCGGAGGCAACGAAAGTCCAAACCAAATCTATGATGATAATATTCTCCGAGAAGTTCTGAATGCACTTTGCTAACTCCATAAATAGTTCTTGGTCGTTGAATTGTAACATTAGGAGTTGGATTTCTCGGGGAATCAGGACCAAAAGCACCGATAGTGGAAGGCACAAAAATTCTGAGATTATACTGCTTAGCCAGTTCGATTACATTGTGCATTCCTTGAAATCAAAGAGTCGGAATAAGTAAAAATATTATAAATACAGATTCATGAAGATAATAATGTTAAAGGATTGAAGAAGAACATGCAGAGCGCATATAGAATTCACTTTCTCCAGTCAGCTTTCTATTGCGACATTTTACACAATTAACGCAAAACATTAAATTCATTCTTTCTAGCGAAAGTGGCATTGTGATAAAAATATAGATATGATGATTTAAATCGAAATATTTATCAATATTATTTATAAAAAAATCACCTTCTATATTTACTCTAACAGCAAGAGGAACATTTTGTTCACCAACAGCACTCAGAAGTGCACTGAAGTGGATGAGCCAATCGATTCTGTAATTGACAATAATTTTTTGTAGTCCTTTAAAATCGAGAATATCGGCAAAAATAAAGGGCCCATGTGAAAGGCACTCTTCTGTCGGTTTTACAATGTCGGATAAAATAACATTATCGTTGCCATATTTTTTTCGCAAAAGCTTTGCACATTCTGTGCCTAATTGTCCCAGGCCACCTGAAAAACTGTTTATATTAGTACGACGGCACGAACGTGAAGCCTTAAACATTCTACATATGCACAATTAAAAATTGAATATCTTAACATAATTATTGTTTGATTGCAATTTGAAAGCGTCACTGAGTTTTGTTTATATAAAATCGTTTCCTTTGAAATTATTTTTCATCAAACGATTTTATAAATTCTGTAAATATTTTGATGTTCGATGCAAATGATCATAATTTATAAATTGCGTATTTTTTACAACAATTTAAAAAGCCAACTATTCGAATAATTGAATGATAGTTTCAATTACCTAAAGTTAATCTAGACGAAATAAATTCTCTTCTTGTTTAATTTTTGTTCAATTTGGGAGTTCTTTTTACTAACTTCATATCAAAAAGAGACAACTAAGCTTGCTCAAATTGTGTTTTTGTGATTGATATTAGAATTTTTAATTGAATAAAAGAATTTTTCAGCAGATTCGTTACTTAATCTAATTTAAAAAGTTTGTGAAATTGAAAGAATAGAAAATAAAATTTTCTTTTCTATAGCTTTGAAGTAAAACTTAAAATTAGTATTAATAAATAATTAACGCACCTGTAATTAATATTCTCGGTGGCCGAACGACTTGATTACAATCATTATAGAGTTTGTTGTGTTCTTTGAAAGAAACTGCAGCGAGACTAAAGTTTCTCGAATATTTTGTGGGTATACATTGCTGGAATCTTCTCAGGCTTCTTATTAACATATTCACTGACATTTAATATCAAAAATTCGTCAAAATTGATTTAAAATTTAGCAATTACTATACCACACGCAATTTAATTATATTTAAAAAAACTTGCTACATAAAATTAATTTTTCCTAAATTTTCCAGCGTTATAATTGCAAATTATTAAAATACCCCATGAGTAAAATATATAATTTTTATTTAGTAATTATTGATTATTAATTAATAAAGATGTTAACAGTATATAAACTGATTGAAGAGAAGAGATTCGATTTCTGATGGATCCTGTTTGAACACAGATATACTACTGGAGACTGGAATTTATTATACAAGTTCACTTTGCAGATTATTTTGAAAACCTGTTGGTAGATTGATGTATGGGTGGTCAGGAATACATTATAGACTCGAGATAAATTGTAAGACATTCTATCTCGTCGAGTTTTCTACAAGTGTATGTTAATTTCACACAACAATTTGACTTTCCCTGATTTGCCTATTTCTAAAAACACGTGGTTAAGAAACACGTGCTTTTAAAAAGATGCACAACAAGCTGTCTTTTCACTAACTTACAATTAGATAATTGAATAATATTGATGATTGAATGTTAATTGAAGGTCAAAAAACAGAAATGTAGAATGTGTCTGAGCGTAATTTTGTTTACAACTTTTAACAGTCCCTTTTTAATTCATTTGAATAAAATTAAAATAAAGTAAGTTAATTTTTCGGGTTTTCTTGTGATTGTGTAGTGTACAATATAGAACATAGTTTTTTGCAAAACATTCTGACGTCAAATACCGGTTTTTAAATGTGCGTGTTAGAATCAATCATGGAAAGTAGCTTGGAGTTCTGGCAAGTCATATAAATTTCTCATTGGTTGATTCTAATCTTTCAATGGGCTTGTCTTACACTCATTATACCAGGAATTTAATTGACAGATTTCTTACCAGACCCTCAATATATTTCCTGTTAATAATGCCTAGATTTTTATTTAATATTCCAAGGCTGTAAAGGTCTCTTCTCACAAGTTGAAAATTTAATATAAACTCCTCTGAGTTTAAGATTCAAAAATTTTTGATAAGTGTTAAGGTCTTTTGAAGAGAATGGATTATTTTAATTAAGACGTTGGACTTTGAACCTTATACACACACTGAAGACTTTGATTCATTTAAATATTGCAAACGAAATATGAAGATATGTACAAATTCAAAATTCTTTCAGAAATTTAGAATTGGTGTTAAACTATTTATGCTTTTAACTCACAAAGACAATAGATATCTCCCTTATTATGCTTCGCTGCTTACTATTATATAATTTACTTGTTTTCTCTCTTGCGTGACTAAAAGCTGCACGCACTGTGATTGAGAATATTTTGATAATTCTTTCTTTTATAATTAAAACGTAACTTTCAAAATATTTATTTGTTTTTAAATGTATAATTTTTTTCTTTCCAGATACCTAACTCTTTTAGTAGCAGCCATCACTTTCATCAATTGCTCGTCTGGAGAAATTTGAAGTCACGTCCGTGCGAAGATAGAAGACTTTTATGTTTAAAGATAACTATCAAAACATTGAAGTCAACGTCTCCATAATGAGTTAATTGCATTAGTTAATCTTCTTTACAGTATTTTAGACTTGTTATATATGTAAAGACTTGGTGTGACCGTTATTAGAGAAAGAAGCCATTTCTGCAATTTTTAAACATACATTGAAATTTCAGGAATGCAGGAAGAAGTGCGGAAGACAAGCGAAACACGTGTCACCTGAGTTGGAACTGGCTTCAGAACCTTTCACAGAAACTACTTCCGAAGATTTTAATTTCTTGTAAGAAACGTTTGAAAATGACGACTTAAATCACTTCAATCAACTAATATTAAAACTAGACTCAAAGATTCTTGAAGATCATTAAAAAATTCTGTGGACCTTCATCAACTTTTCTCTGCAATTATAAAAATGTACACCTTTATTCCATGGACTTGCATCTTAGGTCAAGGATACAGGATAATATAATGAATTAGAAGCAATAAAAGAATCATACTAAGCCATGAAAGTTTTTCTAAATCTTGAATTGCTCCCCAAGAGAGAACTACTCAAAAGAACTTTGGCTTCACATCAAGCTTCAAATCTGAAGACAATGTTACAGATCAGGATTGACAGATATCATAACAATTTCAAATGTCCCATCATGGTTCTCGAATTAGGAAATTTGTGACAAAAGAGAGGACTCAGGTGGAAAAGAATTTTAACGATCTGGCAATTTGAATGGAGATGCAGGGGAAAGAGAAGATTTCCTGGAAGCGTGTCTTCACGGTGTCTGGATACGCACTTCGCAATCCTCTTTCTTCCCCTCTTATCTGAGTCACCCCACCTTTTTCTCCATAATATTCCCTCACCTGGAGCACCCACGCTTTTTCATGAAACATCTTCAAGTACTTAGTACGTACTCGAAACTGGACTACGAATGATGCAGAATGATAGAGTGTATCCGTATTTTAAATTTTTGAATAAGTAACATAAAATGTGTTGTGTCAAGTGTGGTGCTTTCATTTTAATTGAATAAGACTCTTTATAATCGAGAGTGATTGCTTGTTTTTACGCATCAGTGGATTTTTCTTGCGTTGTTCCTGTTGATTCATACAGGTAATTGCAGCATTCAGAATTTATGATTTGCAAATGCAGAGAATTTGCTTCAAGTTTTGGTTCCTTGAGGATTTTCTTTAATTTTCTTATTTGGATATGAAGAAATTGTTTGAGGGAATTTTTATTTTTAAGGGCTGAATCTGTTTCAAGTTTTGCCTAGAAGATTACGAGAAGAAAAATAAGAGAAACTTCCAAGTTTGAAGTTTTCTTGAAGGAAATATAAATCGAATCAAATTTAAAAAATCTTTCACTTTGAAGAAGTTTTTTTTTAATTCATGTCCGAGAGTTACAACCGGAATTTTCTGAATTCAAATACATACCTAAAGTTGGCGATCATATAAGTTTGAACGCCTTCAAATTCGAATCCTTCAGACTAGAATTCCTTCTATTGACAATTTTTTTGAATCAGTAGAAAGGGATAAAATTCAGACACGGTAGTTTAAATATCAAAAGTCGTTGAACTTTTTGCTGTTTAAACTCAACGACTCCCAAGTTAAATAAAGTAAATTATATGTAGTCATCAACCATACATTATTCTATAAGTGAAATAGAAATTCGCTTCAGCAACTGCCTGTAGTTCCTCAACCACTCTTTAATAATAGACTACTACCTCGTAAAGTTAAAGAAACCATTATTCAATTATTCAAGTTATAATTACGAAAATGTAAGTTTCTGATGAAAATTCTTTTTAAATAAATGAGAGTAGTTTTTTCCTTAAAATGAAAAATTAATTGGATTATCTGCTACCATTTGATTCAAGATTGGTTTCTAAGTAAATTATTACTTAATGACAGAAGATTAAGTTACGTGCGTGTTTCCTTCTCTTACAAAGGTGTACGACCTTATCATCAGGTTGCATAATCTCTGATGATTAGAATCATCGGACGTTGAGGAAAATATGCAGGAAGTACGGGCTACTTTCTCTCTAGTAATGGATCATTCGTTTTCAGAGTTTGTATTCCTGATGATAATTTAAAAGTTAAGAGAACGTACTTTGGATGTGCAATAATTTCAATACATTTGTTAATTTGTACCTGGGGAGCCATTCCTTTCTATAATACAAATTCCATTCTTGTATTCATATATAATAGAAACTAAATTTTCTATCTAAATATTAAACTCATTTTGTTCGCTAAAAAAATATATATAATAATATTGAATTAACAGAATTTTGTGGTGCATTAACTTAATTAGTAATATTGTTTAATGTATATGTAACCATTATTATGCGTTATGCGTGAAATAAAAAGTCTAATTTTTCTTTGAATAAATTATGGAAAAATTAATAAGGACAGTCTTAATTTGGAAAAATGGGCCGAGTTTTTATAGCTTTGATTCTCTACAACTGACCGGTTTTTCAGGACGTCAGATCTTTTGTAGACTAATGAAATATGTGTTATGAAACAAATTTGCTCACGTGTAACGCCATTCTAAAAAGAATTCAGAGCTCAAGTCAAAATACGAAAACAGGTTCTCTATAAACAGTAGAAAATTAAAAGTCTTTTCAGTTTATTTTTTGTCATCATAGTATTATTACTTTTGTTAGTGAATAGTAATTATGACAAATTCTTTACAGTCTCTGTTTTTCAACTTTTTTTGTTATTTGTTAGGCAAGATTCTGAAATATTGTAAAATAAGTAAGTCTTGACCATCTTAAGCCGTTTCTGAAACATAGTATAGTTGGTGTTAATGTAATGCACGCGTGACAGCAATTATTGCGGACAGAACTATTGTCCTAGCGGTCTTTACCTTACGGTATGAACATCAATTTTTTCGCCTACGACCGTAACGCATCCGATCTTTCTACTACGAAGTACCATGAAACTCAAGGGCTAAACGTAGTAAACACATTTGAGTTAATCTCAACATAACAAATTGTAGGATATAATAAGATGTAATCATCTTATTATATGTTAGTATTAGTTATCATTTCATATAACCAGTTTTGTAATGTTTCCACTCTCCATATCCTAATAAGAAAATAGCGAACTTCCTCATCTTGATCAATATTTTTTTTTCATCTCAGTCTAATATTCATTACTAAGAGTCTTCAGGGTGTTTCGAAAGATTTCAAGAAATTTCAAGTGATTTTAAGAAATTTTAAGGGATTTTTAAAGAATTTGAAGTTTGTTAAGAAATTTAATTTGTTAAAAAGAATTAGGAAAGGTGGAATTTTATTGTTTCTCTGGATTGGAGACTCTTAGTGCTTGCTGTGACCAGGGCAAATTTCTAAATTATAACACATGCTAATTCGTCCTTGAATTAAGCGTTTCAAATAATTGGTGTGATCTTCACGCATTCAGGATTCGATTCAATGACAATAAGAGTGACGTTTCCCTTTCAGGCAATGTGGCACTGGGTTTCTTCACGGGTCTGAGTCCGCCAAGGCGATCGACCAAATGCACCATGGGTAAGCCACCGGAAGGTGGAGGTTTGCTGGTCGCGAGCTTCCTAGTTTTGTATTCCATCAGCTCTACTGCCCAGATCAGTCCTGAATACGGATGTCCTCCACAGGAGAAAATTCTACCATGCAGGTGTTCCACTCGAGACATGGAGTATCAAATTTGGTAAGAATTGAATAATTTAAGATATTCTATATTCTACATTCATATCAAATTCCAGATAGAATTACTAAATTTCAATCTAGTCGATATAAATCTCAAATTCAAATTCTAAAATAGTGAAACCTTTTCAAAATTTAAAACAGGTGCAGCCACAGCGAATTACCAAAAGTCCTAGAAGGGATGAAAGCAGTGAGTCACTACGTGGCTCGACCAATAGACGAATTAATCCTGGAGAACAATAATCTCCCAAGTTTGCCAGGCCAGGTTTTTGCAAGCCTCAGAGTTTTAAGATTGATGTTGAGGAACAATCGTCTCGAAAGGGTTTCTTCAGGTTGGCTAGAAGGTCTCCACGATTCCCTCCTGGAACTCTTTGTTGTCGAACCAGATCTAAGATCTCTTCCAGATGACAGTCTGGAAAATCTTCAAGGCCTCGAGGCCATAACTTTACAGAGCAAAGTCATGAAAAGACTACCTAATTTCACAGGACTTCCAAAACTTCGTTACCTACAGGTGAATTCTCCCTCACTTGTAGAGCTTGTTCCTCGAAGTTTTCGAGATCTCCCAAGTTTGGAACAAATTCACGTCTTTGGAAGTCCAAAACTATCAAGATTAGAAGCCGGGCTCTTGAGAAATTTGCCCAGACTTACTTTAGTCAACATCAGTGATTGTAGTATTCACTGGATACATCCTAGAGCCCTGATAGGATTACCAGAATTGAAGGAAATTTCACTTATTGGAAATTCTATTATTGACGCTGGATTGGTTGGTCGTGCTGTGATGGACCTTTCAGCTTTATCAGTATTGCAACTGGACCAAAATCGAATAACGAGATTGGGAGAAGCTTCATTCACAGATCTTCCTACTCTGACTAGAATTTCCCTCACAAAAAACAGGATTACTGAAATATTCCCTGGGGCGTTTCA
>JAUEJJ010000013.1:21728412-21752727 GCA_032164275.1 Synergus coniferae | reverse complement strand
TTCATTAAATTTACTATATTTAATCAGGTTGGAACGCAAATAGGAGCACTGTCGCAAATAGGTGCATTTACCTTATTCACTTTTTAAATAAAATGAAAAAAATAATTAAAAATGCCTATCTTTAATATTTTTTTTTTGTAAAATGAAGTGAAACACAAATTTTGAGGTTAGATTTTTAATTCTTTATTTTATTTAGAAATAATTGAACTTAAACAGGCAATAACTAATTTTTTAAAAATTACCTGAGCAGATTCTTTGTTGAATTGTAACCCCGACACTTGGCTGCACTGCTGTCCTGCTGAGTCTGGAAGTCTGGTCTGGACTCTGCACTCTGGGACTCTGGGAGTCTGACCTGACGTCTGCTGACAGTGCTGACTGCTGAGAGTGCTGACTGCTGAGTTGACGTCAACGACGTCAACTAACGGCAGCATGATTGGATCGTAGAGGGAAGCCGGAAGATAGGATTGGATCATGTGCGAGCAGACTTGAGCACGATTTGTATTTAAAGTAAAGTACGTAGCTAACGTAAGTCCTCTCCTCCTTCGCGCCATCTGGAACAAAGGTGAAAAGATCCCGGCCAGCGGGGCAACCCAAACCTGCCCAAACGAAGTTTGGATTTTCTATGGTTGGAGTGCTAACACTGCTAACTTCACGGAGATAAGAAACGAGGTCGGTCCGGCCTCTCCCTCTGATGAAAGGAGAGGCCCGACCGAGCCCGCCATTACCTTCACTACATGAAGTCCAATAGGAACTCCGTGTTTCCCACACCCATAGGATAGCAGCGAATGCTATTGGTCCAATTGGACCAACGCGCGTGGATACCTAGTAAATTTGAAAGAAAAGAAAGGAAAGGAATTAAATTTTTAAATCAGCAAGTTTAAGGAATCTGAAAACGTGAGAGAATACTCTAATAGTGGGGTTAATAAAAAATTGAACAGAACAAAAAGGGGGAAGACACTTCAGGGCTTTAGATAGGGCTTTAATAAGGTTGGGTCGGAAATTTTGGAATCTGGAACAATCCCAGAGAGGACATGATCCAAGTCTTCTTCAACTTTGAAATACTTATTGGATTTTTTCTCGTAATATAATTAAGTGTAAATATTTGTTTATTTTGGCTTTTTTAAGTTTTTGTATCTCTTTTGTTTGTATATTTATTATGTATTTTAAATAAATTTCCTTTGAACAAGTTGCCTATTATTTGCTCTTTTTCTTTTGATTAAATATTTTTTATTTAGCAACATCTTTATACGCACATAGCTTGGCTAAGTTTTAGATCAATTATGCTAGAAACAGATAACAATTAAACAGGCAAATCAAATGTAAAAGTGAAATATTTTACATTTTTTCAGATGAATATGATTTTATTAAAAAAATAATGGTTTTATAATCGAAACATTCCTAAAATAGCAAGCAGACACTGTTTTTTCGCGGTTGCGATAATTTCTAACAATAATAATAAATTAAGATTCATGATAGTGTAACGATAAATGGGATTCTGACAGTGGAGGATTCACGCAAATGAATTGGTAAACAAGTAATCGCGAGTGAGACATGTAGGAGCCAATCAAATGAAGTTATCTTTCAATTTTTATTATTGTGAATGTTATTTTAAATAATAAAAAATTTGACACTAAAAGTGCTTTCATGCCTCCAGTTGCATGCAGACGGAAAATATATCTTCTCACTCTACCATGGGACGATGCCATGCATCTTTCTCTAGATCTCTTATATCTTACTCTAGATTTTTCACGTTTTTCACCCAAGGGAAAAACGGAGAAAAATCTAGAGATAGAGTGAGAGGGAGATATATTTTGCATCTGCATGCAAGCGAGGCATGAAAGCACCTTAAAGTTTTGATTTTATAATTCAAGAAAGATGTTTGGAATCTAACAATATTTTTAATCAAGGTATTTTAAACTTCTGGAATAAATTTATTCCAGAAAATTATGATAATTATTAATATTTGTAATCATCACATATTGTTCACAAATATTTGAGATTATTTTCCCTGTTTTTCTTTCACAATTCCTCTAAAAGTTGATTAGAAGAAGTTGTGTAATCTGAGATTATGCCTTTCGATTAGACACCCGAAAACTTCTGTTTCGTGATTTCTTTAATGGATACTTAATTAAAATACTTGGAAATATTTTAATTAAACAACGTTAGGTAAAAAATGAATAATATAATTTCAAAAGTGTGAACATGCATGTTCCTAATTTGTTTTACGAGAGTTGTTTACCTAATAATATATTATATATACAATATGAAAACTCATGGGTCACTGAATGACGACATATATTGGAAAAAGTTGCAACAACACATTGAATATTTTTAATGAGGAGTACATTCCTATCCAAAGTAGCCATATGTACCACACGAAAGGGTTATCGAGTTTTGATTTCCAGCACCTATTCCTCCATGGGGTTATCGCGCCTGCACTCGTGCATTTTATATTCAAGATATTTTCGTCTTATAAAAGGGGACATTAGTCCGCCACTATCCAGTCTTTCGCCATGGCTCTCGCTTTAAAAACGATTGCCGGTAAGTTTTAAACGTTTGCGGATTTTTATATGTTTTGAACCCAATAATTTTATCAAGAAGCGCGCTCGCGAAATTTGGATCTGAAAATAATGCCAAAAATATCACAAAATGAGACGAAAACATAAAATTCAAGACGAGTTTTGAGATTATCAGATTTTAATAAAATATTATTCATTATTGTGGGAGAAAATAAAAAAAAATTAATTTTATGATTGATAACTTGAGAGATATTTCATAATTAAAGTTTTTTTTAATTTTTAGGCTTGATACTGGCGTATCTGGCTGTTGCGAATGCTGTTTCAGGTTGGTAAATCTTGTATTAATTTGCATAATAATAATTATTATTATTCTGCAAAAATGTTCTTAAATAATTAAAGAGGAATTATTTATTCGATAAATGATATTTAATTTTTAGCATTCTAAGCTACCATATGGTGAACAGTAATAGAGTTTCTACTTATGAAAGTTCAAAGTTCAAATTTGAAACTACAAAATATTCAAATATAAACAAGAATAAAATAAAGAGTTCTAAAATTAAACAATTAACTTTTCAAAATTTAGAAATTTTAAATTACATATGAAGGGTATCACGGCAAAACCATTGTAAGGTGGAATTTTAGAGAATTTTTAAGCCAATATCTATTTGAAGCGAAGTAAAATAATGATTTCAAAGCTTTTGAAATAGTACCATCTAAAAAACGGAATATTTTTTGTGCCCAGTGCATTTTCAATATGGAAAAACGGTCGTTTATAAGTACACTGCAGATGTCAAGACCGGAACATTGGAGCCAAGCCCTTATGCTTCTGAATTTTCATTGAAGGGTCTTCTTTACATAAGACACGATTCAAATGATTCGAAAAATGGAAATTCCTATTATGTGGCCTTGACAGACCTTAAACACGGTATGTTTAATGGTCGGACTGATTACAATGAAGCAATTCGTCAAGTTCATCCCTTGTCTGATTCTGTCAGTGTTCTTCAAGACCCTTTCATGATTGTGTATGATGGTAATGGCAAGGTAATTTAATTTATAAACAATTAAAATGAAAAAAGAAAAGAGCTTTAGCTTTTGTATATTTTTAGCTACATGGAGTGAAGATTCCAGAATCAGAGAGTGACTGGTCAAGGAATATGAAGCAGGCAATTGCAGCTTCATTGCAGCTCGATTTTTCGATGATGAATCTTGGATCTGATAAGAAGACTCATCGCTTTATTGCAGAAGAGGTAGGTAACTACTGATGGGAACACCCGATTTATATATTAATGTTCTCTTTGGTTGTTACCACCAGCGCACCATCCATGGAATCTGTCAAGTGGATCATGTCGTTATTCCCATGAAAGAAGCTAAGAATCAGTTCTGTATTATGAAGACTTACGAACCCCGTCAATGCTCAGACTTTATTCAAAATGAGTACAATATGATGGAAGAATTAAACTGCAAGGATGTTGAGGTAGAACATTTCTTTTAATGGAATTGTTTTATATTGGAGGAAGTACATCTTCGAATTTTTAGGAAGATATGGTCACATCTTCTGTTAAAAAATATGAAATTGAAAAAGTGGATGACGATATTTTCATAAGAAAGTTCTTTGGCCATTCAGTTATCAATTACGTGCCTTGGATGCATCGATCTGAAGCACATTATATTTTGACAAAGTTTGTATTCTTTTTTTCGCATAGATCATCATTTTTACTTAAAACATCATCATTGTTGTGATTATCATTATCAGCATCGCCATTTTTTAATGACAAAGAAATTACATTTTCAGTCAAACATTTATCTTCGAGAAGATGATAACTACTTCAGAGATGAAGTTACCAACAATGAACTTTCAAGATGTGCCCTTGACCCAGAATGTGTCCTACAAACCACCCAGCAGCAACTATGCTCTACACGCAGCACCAGACGTAACTCACGGTCGACATATCGTCAAATTGGACCTTTTGATGCCAAAATTAAAAACCATGTTAGAAGAAGCAGCTGATTATCTTAATGAGGAACATATAGACATTAGAGAGCCAGAATGGAAACATGGTCAAACCATCAATCGACTTCTGTACATGATGTTGCAGATGGATCCAGGATCATTTGAACAGGTCTACAATGTCATTCGTGGAGATAAAAATCAACGAGAAATCACAGTCAAGTTTGTAGCTTCTATTCGTCTAAACTAAAACTAATTATTGTTTATATCAATTCATAAATTAATGATTTCAGGAACCTATTCCTAGAAATGTTGCCCCACGTTGGTACGACTGCATCCAGTCTATTCATCAGAAATGTCATCCGTAAAAATATTACCTCTCAAACATCAACAATCGGGATGTTGAGCAAACTTCCTGCTTTTATTCGAACCCCAACAGAAAAACTGCTTTCGGAAATGGAGGATTTCATTAAATTTGATGCCAATGTGCCTCTTGAGGTTCGAAAGGCTGGTATTCTTTGCTTTTCTTCTCTCATATACAAAACATACAAGCCTATATTTATGAAACCGGGGGCTAAGATAGAAAAGAATCCTTTAATATTGGATACGTACTTGAATGACTTCTTGGATAAAGTCAAAAGTAAGTTCTTTCACCCAAACAAAAATCCATAATCTTTATATATTCTGAAATTCTACATTCCTTCTGTACTCTAAATCAGATGAGCCACTTTACGAAATGAAGTTAGTATACCTGATGGCACTTAGAAACATCAGAGTGGGTCATGTTGAAAGACTTTTGATGCCCATTATAAAGAAAGAAGTTTCATTCTCAGAAAGACCAGAGGAAATTCGTTTAACAGCCTTGTGGGCAATTTCTAGTATTGAAACACGAGATAGTTCATATCTACAAGAAAACCTTTGGCCCATTCTAGCCAGTTCTGAAGAACCCCTGAATCTGAGATTAACAGCTTGTAAGATTCTTATGACACATGTCCGAAATACAAATGATGTAATGAACCTCTACTGGTTCATGGTTTATGAAAAAAATCCACATCTTCATCATTACTATTACACGTCACTGAAGGGTTTGGCTGACTCGGTTATTTTATGCAAGAAATCAATAAGTGAAGCTGCAAGAAAAGTTTTGCGTTTTACAAGACCTAGGAGTCACAAAAATCCATTGTCTGCTTTCTATGCTATGGAGTACAATGATCCAAAATATGATCATGGGGAAGCCATTGTAGCTGATCTCTTCATGAATGATGAAATTGGCCTACCGACTACAGGAAACATCATACACCTCAGCTCTGTTAGACGAAAAGTATTCCCACAGTATGGAGTAAGTGATATACTTTGGATGTGATTCAGATTTTAAACGATCAGAGAATGAATAAAATTGCTTATCATTTAAAATTCTTACAGATTCATTGGGACACAAACTATTTAGATGTCATAGAATCAATGAAGTCTATTCTAGAATCAGGAAGTGCCTATTATCCGAAGGTAAAAAACCTTTTTCTTCAAGCAGCCGAGGACCTGCACCTAAAGGATCAAGAATTCTTCGCTGATATCATCCTTTTCTTGCATGGCCAAGTCATCATGGCAAACCACTATGTTCATCACAGTGGCATCAATTTCAAGGCAAAACTCATAAGCGATTTGATGAAGATGATAAGCATGAAGGAAACGATTCCATCGAACTGGCAACATGTAATGTATCAGAAGCTGTACCAAGTACACGTTCCGACAGATTTGGGAATGCCAGCTGTAATGGGAACTTATATTCCCTACGTAGTATCCCTTCGATGGAATCAAAAAGAAGCTCTAAATGAGTACATCAAATTAGAAATTGATCCAAGAATTTGGAGACATGGAGAATACAAAATGTCTGTTTATAATCCGATTGCTGATGTTTGGCATTCTATACACAGAGTCACATCAACTGATGTTGCTTTTCCTTTAGGACTTTTGATTAAAACAGAAGTAGCTTATTCAGAAGATTTTGGTATGAATTCAATCTTGACTTTATCAAGACTCCCCGACCAAAAATTAGCCCAATCGGGTGTAAGAATTTACGCAATGAATCTTGTATCTATTTTGCAAGATGAAAATGATGTATTGGAGAAACATTGTCGTACTTGTAAATATCATGTTGTCACGGAATATCAGGTTGTTACGAAGGGGCTGGAACATAGAAAGTATTACAAAAAGATTTTTGATTCTAAGGATACTGGTCTTAGATTCTGGTCTGCAATTTTTAACTGTGAAAATGGATTGACTCCAAGGAGTTACTTGAAAGAGATTTATAGATTTCTATCAACAGAGAACAAAAGCCATTGGTATGAATTTTAATATTTTCATCGTGATTAACTGTATAGATAGAATTTTATTCATGATTAAGAAAATATTTTCTTGATTAGGGGAAGTTGGCTTGTTCATGTCTTTTTGGCAATCACTCAGCAGATTTCGAATGATATGATTTCACCAGAGGTTGGTACTTGTGGGAAACTGTTGAGGATGGAGCCGAGTACAATTTACCCAAGTTCTGAGGTACTAAAAATAATTTGCTTTGTGTAATATGTAAATCTCAAATAATTCCTTAATTAAAATAATTTTATAATGTAGGTTGTGATCCATTTCAATTTGAAATCGAGCGAAATTGATGATACGATAGGAGCCCCTTTAAGTTTTCTGAAAGGATTGCACAACGAGGTTTATATAAATTTTGATGTTAAGGGATCAACCTCGAATAATTTAATGCGATCGTGGAATCTGCTTATGAAACATAATCTGACTCACGATTGTACTAGAAGTAAGATCTTTTGCTGGTTGACTAGATCTGCTCCAGGAGAGGAAGACTTAAAAGTAGGTTTATTTTACCTTGATGTTCTTTGTTCCTTCAATTTATTGATGCAACCTTATATCCTATATTTGTAGATGGAATTGGAAGTAGAGAAGGAATATCCTGAAGTTCCTGATGATTTACTAGAAATCAGAATGGGACATGAGCAAGTAAAAACAAGAATCAGTTTCAATATAATACGTTATCCATATGCTAATACAAAACTAATATTGAACATAAAAGGTGAAAATTCTGAAGAACAAGTGAAAAAATTCTGGCAAATGAGGAACTCATCTCGCTTAGTGAATATAAAAGAAGAATCTTGCGCTAATGATCAGCGACTTGGTAAATTTGCAAATCCACAAAACCTTACACCCAGAACTTGGAATTGTATTCGTGATACAATAATATTTTCGGAAATGAGAAAATACACTGTAGAAGCTGCCTGGGAAGAGGTGATTACTTATTTTATAATTTATGTTAAATTTAATTACATAGATGAGATTTATTAAGATTAAAGAAGATGATGATTTAAGTATTTTTTTGATTATAAAAATCATAGATACCATCAGATATGTCCTGGGCATTGTCTACAGCAATGGATTATGTTTGGTTTTTCCTACCACCTCGAATTAGACACGAATGGTGTCCGCAGGATAATTATATAAAAGTAGTATTATCATTTCCAATGGATGAAGATACATTTGATGTGAATGTTTTCAAAAGTAACAATTGTTCGGACTTTAGTGTACCTGAAATTCCAATTGGATCAGAAGTTTCAAATTTTTTAAGGGATACGTCACATGTGTATTTGACGCCACTAATACATAATGATATGTTGCTATGTAAGTTGCATAAATGAAGAAAATCTTCTTTTTATATATTCTTTGACATGTACAAATGTTTTTTTGATTTGCAGCTATTTGTACAATATACTTCAGTGTTCTAATAAAAGAAGACATCAGACTTCCATTAAGCCTTCCTTCCCAGTGGACTCTTCTGACTGGAGATGGTGATTCTTTTGCAATTTTTGTAAAGGCTTTGCGAGATAATACTTTGGATATTATGATTGTTGAGAAAAAAGACAAACTAGAATTGTTATCAAGAAACTATAAAGTGGTGGTCATGCTCAATGGAAATATAATTGAAAATCCATCGAGCCAAATGTTCGTTAATGGTTCATTTAGCTTTATTTCCAGTATAGTAAAGAAAAATGATGGACTTGTATATCTTCAATCCACACGGGCTGCATTCTTTTTTTGGCTAGAATATACTCTATCAAGTGTAAGCATAATCAGTTTCAAAGCATATCATCATCATTTTGGCTTATGTGGATACGTACAGAATAAAAATATGAGAACTAAACCAAAATTGTACACCTTAGGTACTGACATCTAATAATTTAATTATACATAAATTATACTAATTGTAATTGTGTCGTCCTTGTAAATATGATAAAAATATATTTTATTAAAACTTAATATTGTTGTTTTGATTAACTCACTATTCGCTAGAAAAATAACTCAAGTGTTTATTTATTCTAATTGTATTTTGTACAAGGAAATAATGAGTCCTCGGTACTCTTACATTCTTTGTATAAAAACTATAATTTGAAAGTAGGTTGTTTTCCGTTATTACGAAGATAGTCGATGTAGGAAGAAATCAGATCATCCATTTTGTAACCGAGGACCGTTTCACACAGAATTTTCTTTCCTTTCATGAAATTGCCAATTGTCATGTGGAAATAAGTATTTCCAGATGACCAATTTGACAATTCGGCAAAGTTGTACATTGCAAGAATGTCTTTTGTCCGTGGATCAATGATACTAATTCCGTTTCTATTGACTGCTATCAAAACCAATTCTGGAATGCTTGGCTCGGTTGTTTGCTTTACTTCAAAGAATGCAGAACCAAAGGTTGGCCATTGGTAGATGTGTTGCAGAAATTGTCGTTTTGCTTCAATCTCTGTCATTTCTAAAAATTAATTTAAGGGATAATAAATATTTTTGGGTACTCATTTCATGTATTAATTAAATATGTAATTATATATACCAGACTGTTGGTTGTAAGCTACAATTATCTGCTTCTTCCAATCATTTGCACTCAACAAATTGATTATATCCGGCGGGATATATTCTCTAAGTTTTTGTCTGCAAATTAAAACAGTTATTAGACATTTTTAAAGTAAAAACCAAACTATTTAAGGTTGTAGAAGAGGATAGGAAATTTTACGAGATTTCGGTGAGTTCAGCTTTGTTGTCACCATATTTGCTTCGATAAATCAGAGCACCAAGTTTAATGGCATCTTGTTTGCTGCACTTGTGGTAGCCTCTTAAAAGTTTAGGCAATTCTTGATGAAAGTAGAAGATCGAATCTGCATTTTCATCCCTTCCAGGTATTGCATTGACCCACAGTTTTTTCATGAAAAATATTTGATATTGAGCTTGGATGGGTCCAGAAGTTGGTCTCGATCTTTTCACCCATTCCACGAGTTCGTGTACGAAATCGAAGAAGAAATAATACTGCGGAACTGAAAATACTTTGTCAGCAATTTTAACAAAGAGACTGAATCCGTCTGAACCTTTTAGTTGGAGACGAGATACAATGTCTTCACAAAGATCAGCTGCCCTTGTTGATGAATGGACCTATTTTATCATAAAATAAATAAATAAGTAAATAATGAATACATAAATAATAAATAGGACCAAAAAGATAAGAATTTACCTCAAAAGCTTCATCGGAATCATCAGGGAAATATATTTTATGGTAAATCTGCAAGCTTTTGAACCTGATGGCTTCAACTTCAAGGATATATGGTGGATATTTTCTATTTCCTGTTTTCATTGTTCTGTCTAATCTATTCAGGCAATCGGCTGCTAAAATGCTCGTCCTAGTTGTCAAGAATTGAAGAATTTCTTTGTGCAAATTTGTGCTGCAGGTCATGACACCTGTTGCTAACCAAAGCAATTCCCAACCACGTTCTTCACTTAGTCGAATTCGATTGTCTGTTAATTGTCTCATAATCTGACAATAAATTTCATCTCGAAGTAGTTGCTGCAATAAATTACAAAATGAAATTACTTCAATTAAAAACATTAAATATTAGTTACAAATATTACACTGACATGTTCAAGAGCAGGGCGAAAGATTTGATCAGTGTACTCTGTTCCATTTCTTTGGCGATTGCTTGGAAGATCCCCCATGTATTTTAAAATACTGGAAAATATATTAACAGCATGTTGGGAAAGATCATTTTGCTCAGCGACTTTTGCAAGAAGAGGTGCTTTTAAGGGTTCTCTCGTATGTTTCCATAATGATTCTGATGCAGTTCTTTTTGCTGAAGAAATACTAGAGCCTCTGGAAATGGTAACATTGATTCCTGGACGGAAATGCTCATCTGCGTATTTTTTCAAAGTGTGTTGAGCTGTTTTTGACTTTTGCTTAGCTTCTCGGAGAGGATATGCTTTTCCAGTAAAATCTGCTTTGAAGATTTCCTACGGAATTGATATAAAATTAATATAATTTATTTTTCCATACCTTTGTATTCATACCTTTGTATGAACACATCGATTTGATGATTTTATAAAAAAATTGATATTGACAATTTTGTAAAAAATACTCACCATAATTGTGGGTGTGGGCTTTGTTATTGTGGGCAAGACATATACACACTCTGATGGGAAATCACCTCTGATACCATTTTTCTCACCATATCCCCAAGCTGAGGTCATAATTTGATAGCCACTACATTCACCGACAAGTTTAATCATATCACCTCTTTGCATTGGTAAAAATGACTCAGATTCTCCAGCTAAAAATAATAATAATAATAATATTAAACTGAGAATAGTTTTGAAATAATAATAATAAGTTAAATCTTACCATCGTTCATATAATCTTGGGTTGCAACGACATACAAAGATTTTTCCTTGAGGCCGTCGATGAGAAAGTTTATCAAACAAGCAAGATCTTCAGCTTCTGAACTTTGGAAGATGTATTCTTCTCGCTGGATGGTTGACAGTATCAGATTATGAATAAAAGCATTGTTGATCCTGCAAATTGAGAAATATTTCTTTTATTAATTTACGGAAGAATTCTTTTTTTATTAAATTTAAACATGGTGAAAATGTAAATCACTTTTGGAAGGTGACTTCAGAAATTTCTGGAAAAGAGAGTTCTAAAAGGAGGGTCTCCTGACTGTCTATAAAATAGACTCCAGTCCAATTGACTGCAATAATAATATCATTTGCAGGTAGTTTTGGTCCCGAAATTCTTGAAACTTCGTAGAATTTGGAGAAGAGTATTGGCCAAGTGATTTTGGCGAATGAAACAACGTCCTCTTTCGCTTTTATTGGTGGTGAATTTTCAACGAGATTCACGTTCTGTAGGAGAAAAAAGCGTACTTTTTCGTCATCGAGGAAAAATGTGAAAAAAATAGGAAAAGAAATCTGTTCTATAAAAATCAATACCTTTCGGAATGCCTTTGTCACCAATTGTTCCCACTTGGAGAGAACATCTTCGGAAACTCCATGGAGCAGATGTTTGGGAATATAAAGTGGCAAAGCACTCGTTAGATTTGCAGATGTCATACTGTTTTGATGATCAACATATAATTGTTGAGCCACAAGCATTGCTATATCATTTTCCTGTAAAATACAAAATATTATTTATTTCAATCTATAACACATAAGTAATATTTTTCTCACAAATTCATCAGAAGTCCTTACATTATTACAAATGTATTCTCCATGCTTGACTCCTCTGATGATCTGATGATAAATCAGATCAGTGGCAACCTCATCAATAGTTGGATCGTGCCAGGGTGCAAAGATCTCTTTTCTGAAGAACAATCTCCATTTCGCAGATCGTTCAGAGTGGCCTTGTTCTCTTGCATATTGTTCACATTGGGAAATTGCATCCATCACGTGATCTCTATAATATAATTCATTTACATAAATTAAGAAATAATCATGTTTCTGATAACTTTCTAGTAATTGAAGGTAAATGATATTTTCACTGACTTTCCTGCTCCAAGTGATAACACCTTGTCGTAGAGTGTTACAAAAAGAGAAAATCCAAAAGTATCTTTCAGTGATATATTATTTGCTATAGTGTTGATAATTTCTTGAGCGGTTGTTGCTGAATCAGCTTCTATATTTTTTGAGTTTCCGTCCATGAACATCACAGTTAAAAGGATTGGACTCTTGTTTTTCGTCGCCTAAATTAAAGATGTAATTAAAGAAAAAGAAGTTTAAAAGAAACTGCAGAATAAAGATGAGCAAAAATGAGGAAAAAGAGGAAAAGAACTTGCTTGTAATTCGACCCAACTGGGAGGCTGAGTTCTGGTCCCATTTCTGTAAGTTCGACTCAATCTTTTATCGCAATATGGCGCATATCCTGGAGGTCCAGATCGAATGAATGCTCGCAAGTAATTTAGAAATTTCTCAGAGGGAGCGAAGCATCCTACGCAAAGAGAAAGGAGGATCCATCCTCTTGCGTGGGAGGCTTTGGTGGGATTGTTGATTAACTGCTTAACGATCTGGCAATAAATCTCGTCCTTGAGCTCTGGTCGGAGGATTCCGTGGCCGATGATGAAGTGCAGCTTCTCTAAATTGGATCGACGAGTGTTCAGCCAATTCTGGTAGTCTTGATCCACAAATTCCTCATCAATGATACCTGATCAAATTAGGAAAAATTGGAATCAAAGCAATAATATATATTTTCTTCGCGATATTTGATGTAAGATCATCAAAGATGATATAACACCTTATCAATAAGAGATTGAGTAATGTAATTATGATAATGGCTTATTTTTATCATTATTACCTCTTTTGATTTCTTCCTGGAATTTGTCTTTTCTCTTCAGAGTCATTCGCACAATATGCTGCGATTTTTCCTGATTGACAAGATTTTCGTAATCCTTTGTTCGCGCGAATTTTTTTGAAAGAGTTTCAGATACGGTGGCCATTACTGGAGTATTGATTGGAGCCTCTATAGGGTTTCTGTGTTCAGGGATGTCCCCCATGAATCTCAGAATTGTGATCCAGAGAGCTTGGGCACACTTTGGAGAATTAGATTAAATTTCAGTTTATTCTTGTATTATAAAACGTGCAATTGTTTTGATTATTTTTTTTTATATATGTAATTAAGATTACCAGTTGATCAGATGGATGTGGCAAATCCAAGAGTGAATGAGTCAAAGGCTTTCTGGAATATTGAGGAGGAACATTGCTGACAAAATACATTGCAGCGAATTTATGAAAATCGTAGACAGAAAGGTCTTCATCAGCGTCTTCCTCATCAGGAATCTCAAGGAAATCTAATTTTCCGTTGCCTATGTCTTTCTGAGCCAAATCCTGTGTTGAAATATTAATTCTTTTTAATATTATCTAGACTTTTTAATTGTTTTTAGTCGGTAAAATTTTTAGTTTAGATCCATCAAAATTTCTGTTGATTAATAACTAATAACTAAACTAACCGCATACATATCGCCAGGTAAATCTTTCGAAATTGAAGTCTTTGGCTCACTTTCAAGAAATTCGAAAATTCTATCAATATTCGATTCTGATTCCTTAGGTAGAGCATCTGTGTCTTTTTTCTCGTTTTCAGCAACGAATTGCTTTAGTTCCCGCATTCGCTGTTCAAAGTTCGCTGCGGCCACTTCCTTATACTTTCTGTTGCCCTGCTTCTTCAACATTTTCTCTTCCTCTTTACGGAGGCTTTGAATTTCTTGAATTCTTCTTTGCTTCCACTAGATTGGAATTTTTTAATGTCATGAACAATTTTCATAATTTACCATAGTTTAAAATTAATAAGATTATTATTTAAGACAACTAGGATGTAATACATAATGCTAATTAATTTGTGAAAAATACATACCTGAGATTTTTCTTTACTGTATTTACGCACGAGATATCCGCGACAGAATGCCTGGAAATTATTATTTTTATTATAGACCGGCATAAAATATTATCTTAATAAAATAGTTTTACATACACATATTTTTATATGGAATATACATATGTAGTTTCTAACGTATATTTACTGCTTGAATTAATTAATTTTACTACATGAAAAAGGTATTTAATTAAATTATTTTACTTTCTCTTTTCTGATAATTTTTACCTTTTTTTAAGGAGTCAATTTTAACACTGTTGCGCGTGTCTAATTAACGACTGAAGAATGTTGAGATACAAGAATTTGTATTTGCATAAATTTGAAACACTAGCGCTATGATTATTCAGCAATAAGTATTGTGAAAGGCACGCATATTTTGTATTTCTTGTTGTTTTAGACTACTTTCTCCTTATATGCGTCAAGTACAACTTAACTAATGTGCAATTTTATGCATTTTGTTGGAAAAAGTATTTAACAGAATATTTTTAATAAGAAATACTTTTTTTTAATGCAAATTATTTTTAAAATCTATTAATTAATGCTTCTCAAAGTTTATTATAAATTGAAAAATTTGTTTAAAAGACTTTGTTATTACCTATAAATAATTTTAATTTTTATTTACCTGGAAAGCAGTAATAGTTTTCCTTCTTTGTTTGTACTCAAAATTGCAAACACGAGATCTAATACGAGCTTGCAACCGACAACAACCATGATGGATCTTCAAATATCGTTTTCTTGGTCCATATCCTCTCCAACTTTTTTGGATAATCAATGCAGCATTCCTCATCCTCAAAAATCTATGTAGATTAAAAGTTATATTATTTATTTTCTCATATTAATAAAATTATCGAGAACAAGTAAGCTTGATGATTTTAATGTGTACCTTTTTCTAGCGATCCATCTTCTCACACAACTTTGAATTTTCAAAACACTGCAAACAATAATCCGACTTCTCTCTTCTTCAAGAAAAGATTCTTGTTGCTCTCTAAGAAAAATTTTCGAATTTCCCAGTTGATAATCAAACTGATCCTTGCCGAGAACATCAGAACAGATTTTCGCAGCGGCCACTTTCACGTCCGCTTTGTGTGACGGCAGAAAACCTCTGGACAACACTCTAAATCGATTCACAAATTCCGCAAAATCATAGCGAATCGGATATCCGGCGCGACGTATTCGAGCTGTTTCCATCATGCCCGAATATCGTAATTGACGACAGCAAAGAACTCGATCGAACTTCTACAAGTTTTGATAAAACGGAATTAAAGGTGACATATAGAGCTTGTGGGGGAAAGTTTAAAAAATCTAAAATCAGGTTCTCCTATAATCGAAACTGGCCTCTAACAGTTTCTCCTACATGCATAATAAATATGTACCACTTGCTAAGAACCAAACCAGTTATTTATATTTTTTTTTTATTAAAAAATTTATTTTAGTAAGGATTATTTCTATTAATTTCAAAACTTACTCCAGGTACTTGATTTTCATTCGGTTTGATGCACCTGATAAAAAAGGGATGACAGATAGTCAAAGTTTTCATTAAAGAATCCAATGAATTCCTAAATTCCAACGACAAAGTTGCAGATCGTTTTTTAGTTTCACTTCCACTAGTTAAGATTTCGTTCGTAAAAAGTGCCTTAAGAAATTCGTTAGAAGAAATGGAAACTAATTGCTTCAAATCAGTGGAAAATGTGTCTCGATTTTTTTCAAGAAATCCTGCAACTGTATATTGTACTGTCCCTGCAAAATGGGCAATTCCGAATGCTTTCACGTGATCTGATTTCGGTTTTACATAATTTCGGTGCTTTTCATGCAATTGGTGAATTTTTGCTAGTAGAGTCAAGTCGGTTCCCTGTAAAAAGAAATAAACGAGTAAAATTAAAGTATTACTTTCATCGTAAGTTAAAATTGATATAAATAGAAATTACTTTTGGAAATTTGCTTTCTTCATCAACGAGAGACATTATATTAATAGACTTTATTCCTATTAGATCAAGGATAGATTGATTATCCTCAAAAGTAATATGACTCCATGAAATTCCTTCTTCAGTGTAATAATCTTGTTCCATTTTAAAAATATGTTGTACAAAAAATTGCTGAAGATGTTCATTCGCGTAATTTATGCAAAGCTGTTCGAAACTATTCACATCAAAATTTTCGAATCCGAAAATATCGAGGACACCAATCGAGTTTTTGGTTTCGGTTTTTGGTTTATAGATAGTGTCGTTTATTTTATCAACAATCATTACAAAGAGTCGACCATAAACTGCCTTTACAAAAGCATCTCTTGTATCCAGTGCTTGATCTGTTGACATATTGCTGACCTAGGAAATCAATCTTGAAAAGGAACAATATATTTTTTTATTATTATAAATATTAATTTTGATATCTTTATTTACCACACGTTCTCCTTGGACGAAAATTGTTTTCTTTGTAAGTGCATCAGTCAATGCTCGCTCATGCACTTGCAAAATATCGGCAATTATTTTCAAATTTGCATCATCGTTTATTACTGTCGCATCCATATTTGCTAAAATATAACGAATATAGCAATTATTTATCCCAACTAGCAATAGTTCACTTTTTTAGAGAGGATAATACTTTTAGTAATACTTTTTTTATGTTAGATGTTTTACCTATAACAGTGGCTTTATAGTTTAAGTTTCCAAGATGCAAAATCACAGCCAGAAGCTTCATTATATTCCAAAACTCTTGATCATTGAAATTTAGAATTTTCATAGCTGCTCTCACTTCTGCAAACTCTTTAGCATCGTCTCTGTCCTTGCATACAGGCACCTAGTAGTTTTCACTTGTAAAACAAATGATATTTTTCCAAACCAAATGTTGTATTGAAAATGATAAATAATATTTAATCCATTAAGGACACCTCATCTTCGAAACATTTATTATTTTTTGTTCTTACCCCGCACAAATACTTGTAATTGAGAGTACCGCCGAGGTTCAGTTTTTGTTTTTCCTCCTTCGTCAGTCCAGTCAAAAGACCGTAAAATATGTGATAATTTCTTTCACTTTTCGATTGGGAAACTATACGACATTTTTCAAGTAAATATTGTTCAATTCGGGCTCCTTCGATTACTCCTTGTTTATTAAAAGTGATGCCTATGTATTTTCCAAATCTCGAGGAATTGTCATTCCTCACTGTTCTTGCATTTCCAAATGCTAAGATATTTTTGAAAAAGTACATTTTCTATTAATTGATCCCAAATACTTATTTAAAGCATGTTTAAAATTTGTAATACCTTCTAGAATTGGATTTGCTTCCAAAATCTGTTGTTCTATCCAAGAATGTTCTCCACTGATAGCAGCTAAATACTGCAGAATCAGTTTTGTACTCTCTGTTTTTCCGGCTCCACTTTCTCCACTGATAAATCACAAAAAACCAAAATTAAGCTATTCAAAATAAGAGATTTAAATACAAAAATCAATTATAACAATAACTACCTGATAACAATGCATTGATCAATACCAGTATTTTTCATTTCCATGAAACAATTATCCCCAATCGCAAAAATATGTGGAGGTTCCTTTCCGATTTTTTTGCCTCTATACAAATCGATTTCATTGTATGTGTAGATATTCAAAACTTGATAGGGATTTACAGATACCAACATGCTTCCTGTATAAGTCTAAAAAAATTATAATTGTATGTATTGTAAATATATATTCAAATAATTTTTCATATTTTTTTACTGGTAAATTGAAAATATTATTTTAAATTACAGATATTGGGAATGATAATTATGTGGAAAAGAGCATTACGTATATCAAGTTTTGATTGTAGCGCATGTGCAGATTTTTCAAAATAGCGTGTTCCTGCAGTTCACCTAATTTTATCATATCCTCCACACCGGAAACGGAAGTTGAATGCATGAGTTTTATCACTTGATCTTCCTTCACCCATTCGACCTGAAATTTTGTACTTGCGATTTTAATCAATTTCCGACTATATTTTATTGAATATTAAATATGGGTTACATATTGATGTTTGTCATTTTTAAAAAATATGAATTTTGAAGGATTCAATCAAGAAATTGTTATTTTTTTTATACAGATCAAATTAAATCACTTTTATAAATTCATGTCCCTAGATGTAATGATCAAGCAGGTTTTTCTGTGATAAGACATCATGAGTGTATTGACTAGAACTAGAAATGTATAATATTTATCTATAGTGTGATAATTGAAAAAATAGATTTTCTGTTACTACAGGATTTTCATTCATGAGTCAACAACAATGAATACATATATCTTATGAAATCATTTTATCGCAGCTTGCTGATCAGAATTAAAAGACGTATTTTGCAACTATAGATATTACTTATAAAATTAGGCTAAAATGTTCAAATATATAATTTGAAAATTTAAATTTTTAAGCTTTTCAATTCGAATTGTATATTTTTGAATTAGGAATTTTTTATTGAAAAATTAAAAAAATAATAGATTCAAAAATCTTTAATTGTAAAATTAAAATGATATTTTAATGAGCAATTTTGAAAATTATTTGAACATTCATTTTTCATGACTTGAATTATGATAAATTCACACAAGCACATATGTAACTCTCGAAATAGAAATTCCTTCTCCAGATAAGAAATCTGACTCATTTACAACAAAAATGTTTGAAATGAATTATAAGAATTTACGTTTCCGTCATCATCGCGAACTTGTATCTTCTTTTTGTCACAACTGAGAATTCTGCATCCCAATGGGATATTAAATTCGTTGTTGAGCGCATTTTTAATCCACACATAATCTCCCTGAAAATTAAAAAGAAATAAATAATAAAAATGAGCATATATACAAAAGTATAACTAAAGTTGAAACACTTTAATATTAAAAGATAAAATATCATATATAATCTTATATGGGAAAAATAAAATGCGTTATTGAATTTTATTATTTGGAATTTTGTTTCGATCCTAAAGAACATCATCTGCAATGAATGAATGAAATGGGTGAAGTAACTAGAAAAAAAGAAGAAAAAATTTTTTAATGAAATAAAAATAAATATAAAACAAATAATAATAATAAATAATAAAATAAAAAATAAAATAATAATTAAATTAATGTAAAATTACTCATTTTTCAAGTTAAAGGCTATTATCAGAAAATATATTTTTAAATAAATTTCTTGAGATTTATCAAGACTTACCACAGTGAAGGGTATTTTATTTTCAGACCCTTTGTTAGTCATGATGAACAATTTTTGAAGCCATTGACTAAAGACTGAAACTTGTCAAGTTTCATTATCTTTTATCGACTTTACGCATCTATTGGAATCACCAAGCTTATCAAGAGTTATCTATCGCATGTGTCTTCATAATCTATTGTTCTTTACTTTATCGCCAATATACTTTTAACGAAAATATACTTTTTTAATGTTTAACAGTTTACAATATTGTAGCAATAATTTATTTTTAAACAATTTTAAAAGTTACTTTAACACACTTTAATATATTTTATTGTTTCTATGTATAATAAATAATGAAAACTAGGAAAAAGAAGTGATGAAGCATGGAAATAATATTTCGATTGTAACATGCGGCCCTTCATCTCTTCAACAGTTTTAAGCACGACCACACTCAATTGCCTCCGTGGCGCAATTGGCTAGCGCGTTCGGCTGTTAACCGAAAGGTTGGTGGTTCGAGCCCACCCGGGGGCGTTTTTTTTATTTTTTATTTAATTTTACAAAGCAAAACCAATAATAAAAAATGATACGGAAAAAAATGTATTTAAAAGTTGTACCTAGTATTTCACTTTTTTTGTTTTCTAAATAAATTCTTTTCCAATTAAAAAAAACATCTTCAAATTTCAATTGCTAAACTTCTCACCTGAATTAATTCCAAATCAGGCAATTTTTGAAATTATATTTTGGAGACAGATGATGCAATTAATAATTAATTAATAATTCGATTAATATTTATAAAATAATGTTCAATATTATAATTTAATAATAAGATTCATAGGGATTAATAATTTCAAATTATGCACTTCCTATGAGTTTTAATCTAATTATAATTATGAATTTAATCCAGAAATACATTAGGAAGTGCGAAATTCAAACCCCAAGTCAGTTTTTAAATTTAAAATGCGCGCGCTTATCGATCAGCGCAACCACGTGACCAGTGAAGTGGTTAGTGGCCTCGCCGCATGTTCGTTCTTTCTTTCATCATCTTTGGAAATCCATCCATTTTCCTGAATCAACGCGTGTTGCCGAGAAAAACTCGATAAACTTCACAGAAACAGTATATTACGTAAGAACGGATAGTGTTTGTTATAAAAAAATAGTGTTTAACCGCATGAAAAGCATGCTAGTGCCTTTAATCATTCTTGAAATTTCGGAGCTAGTTACGAAAAACACGAGTTCAAAGTTTCGTTTCAGGCCGGTGAATTTAAGTTTCAATACTTTTCCTCTATTTATTCTTTGAAAATAGGTTTGTGATTTGTGTTAAATTAAGAATTGTCTATAACTCAGCTTATCCTCTTTTTATTTCTGGCTCGTTCTTTCGTTTTCTTTCAAAGTAGATTGCTCGTTTAATTTTAGGTTAGTTTTTCTACCAAAGGCAGAGAATTATATAGTCTTATTCGTTTTAATGCTCTAGGAATAAAAAGTGATGTCTGTGAAATCAACTCTCATATATTTCCTCATATCTGTTTCAGATAAATAGGAACAAATAACAATGGCTGCACGATTTTTTGGAAGTTTAGGCCAACTTGGGGTAACTGTTGCACTCGGCGCTGCTGTGGCGAACTCTGCCCTTTATAATGGTAAGTTGCTTATTTTACTATATTATAAAATATCTTTAAGTTTTTCTTGGTTCAAGTTTAATGATTTATGTGCTCTTTTACAAGCTTTTCATTTTGAGATTAGCATTGAACTGAATTCGATTTTCAATTAATGTCCTAAGATGTATCAGAAGTTTTGAACGTTTAAATGAACCAAATATTTTTCCCCAATTCTATTTTATCCAAAAATATTATTCCACCTAAAAATAACAATAGACATTACAGGTTTCTTTCATACAGAATTATTTTCAATACAAATAGATCAATATTTTAAAACTGCTTCTAGTTTAAAATATAGTCGCTAATATCTAAAAAAGATTTCTATCAATTTCAGTCGATGGAGGTCACAGAGCCGTAATCTTTGATAGATTTGTCGGTATCAAGAACCAGGTAGTAGGCGAGGGTACTCACTTCTTCATTCCATGGATCCAGAAGCCAATTGTATTTGATATACGCTCCCGGCCAAGAAATATTCCCGTCGTAACTGGAAGCAAAGATCTTCAGAATGTAAACATTACTATTCGTATTTTATTCAGGCCCCTTCCTGAATCGTTACCTAAGATTTACACGATACTTGGCGTCGATTATGACGAACGAGTTTTACCTTCGATCACGACTGAAGTTTTAAAAGCTGTCGTTGCACAATTTGACGCAGGGGAATTGATCACACAGCGAGAACTTGTATCTCAAAAAATTAACGAAGAACTTACGGAGCGTGCTACACAGTTCGGATTAATCCTGGATGACATTTCCATTGTAAGTTATATTTTCTGGTTATTATGTTTAAAGCGAGGGATATGCTATTGTTTATGAATAACAGTTAAATTAATCGTTTATAATTATCTTTTCAGACACACTTGACATTCGGAAGGGAGTTTACCCTTGCCGTCGAATTAAAACAAGTCGCTCAGCAGGAAGCCGAGAAGGCAAGATTTTTAGTAGAAAAAGCTGAACAACAAAAGAAGGCAGCGATTATCAGTGCGGAAGGAGACGCACAAGCTGCAAGTTTATTAGCCAAATCTCTTGGAGAAGCTGGAGATGGTCTTGTCGAACTTAGAAGAATCGAAGCCGCTGAAGATATCGCTTACCAACTTTCTCGTTCTCGCCAGGTGACATATTTGCCATCCGGTCAAAATGTTCTGCTTAACTTACAGTAAACAGCGAATAAAAGAGGTGCATTTTAAATTAGAAAGATAGTATTTTTTTTATCACATTTTCATTCAATTATCAAACTGGAAACTCGTTTCGTAAAACAACTTTGTTACCTCCCGGTGCCTTCCAACAATATTATTTCAAGCATTTCTCATTCGAAGCGCAAACATATGTACATTGAATTCTGTTATATTGCTTAACAGAGACGCTGATGTAAATGAAATATGAAATGATGTACAGTGTCTCTAAGACTTTAGAATAATTTGCTGCTTATATGTCAGGAAGGTTTTCACGAAGAGCAAATATAGATTCAATAAGAAACAAATGTTGCATTTCACGAGGCACTTCTAAGTTGCGAGTTTAGGGTATAGAGTACAAATATTCTTGTAATACTTTATTGTGTGCAAGTCATATGATACATCTCAAAAAATCAGAATTTAATATTGTAGTTTAGCAGTATGATTTACAAATTATAAGGCATTCTTTTTATGATCGTTACCTGGCGATCTTTGCTTTATAAAGATATTCAATGTTATGAATTTAAAGCTGTTTTTGTAGTATCTGAAACCTGTTTTTATTTTTTATATTTACCTTTAGTTTCCTTTTTCTAGTTTGGTTTTTAGTTAAGTTTTTATATTATAAATCCCGGTACTAATTTCAAGTTCTATTTCATGGTTGAAGTTTCAATGAAGAAGTGCGTTTTATGAATCAAATGTAGATGAAGACTTCTCGACGCAAATTAAAATCTTGTGCTTCGAATTCTAGCGAAGAATTTCGAAAGAGAGAGACTGTTTACGCCTCTCGACGAATAAGGGGAAGTCATTACCTTCGTGGGTGGAAAGAGTAATTAACTGGCTCTCGTTTCTCTCTTTATTCTTGATGCTTAGCTTCTCTTTTTTCAGATACAGGTTTTGCCTTCTGCCTCCTCGAGCATTCCCGCCTCAGGAGACATTTAGATTTTCTTGGGGTCGAGTCTTCATTATTCAGACTAATCTCTTTCGCTTTAAACAGCTACCGATCTCGAGGAATTAACTCACTTAGAATGTAAGATGAATCTACCTTTCACACTTACCTGCTTAGCTCATTCGTCGTTGCAATTTATCGAGATTCTTTAAAGGATATTACGCATGCTCGATGCTGTGGTTGAGATTCATAGGCCATAAATTGGTGTTACTTTGCTAGAGAATAATTAGCTTTAAAAATGAGAAAGTATTAAAGTTAAAAGAAAATATTAAGCTAGTTTCGATGTTCTTTAACATTTCTAAGATTCTACAATTTAAAATGAATTCTCATTCTTTATTATAGATTAATATAATTAAATGCTTCGAGTACACGAAGCTGAAAAGTAAGCGTTTTCAAAGAACTAGAAATATCCTGATTGATTTGTTTGAGTTTAAAGTTTCATAACGGTGACAGACGGATGCAAACAGCTACGTCGTAATTCGAGAACAGTGGACAAAACAGCAATTTCGACCGCTTATTGTCGTGGCCATTGAAGCGCCCAGCAAACAAAAGAAAAGCACACGCATGCTTGAAATTATGACCCATCCAATTTTCCAGCTTTTAATCTACAAAATGTTTCAACCAGTGGTCAGTCGTCGACCTTTGCCAGTTTGCCTCGAGGTTAAATGTGGTATAATTCGCAAAATGTTGGGGGATTTACAAACCGCCCCTGATGACTTAAGTTTCAAACCCAATTGTTAACTTCCAAGTGCCTCCGGATAGTGATACGTTAATTCATTCTGGTTAGCTACAATTGCTGGATATTTGCAATTAGTCGAAACAAAATTATCTCAAATTAAATTCACCGTTTGATCTTGCATTTTCTCTTCTACATCTCTAATGTGTTTAAAGGAAATAGTTTCCAATTTTCTCTGATGTTAACGTATATTATATTTACTTATATTAATATTATAAACTAAAAAGTTTTCAATGTTTTATAAAAATATCAATAACTTTCGAAATAATTAAAATTTTTTACAATTTTTGGGCTCATATTGAAGGTACCTAAATTTCTTAAGAACTTTATTAACGTATTAGTTTTTCAATTATTAATTGTATGGCTTATATTTTCCATAGTAAAGAGAAAAAGTAGTATTTATAGCAGATATTGCAAGTAAATATAGAATAATGGATCCTCTATCCATATGTTC
>JAUEJJ010000013.1:21710050-21721222 GCA_032164275.1 Synergus coniferae | reverse complement strand
AAAAAAAAGTTTTTGATACTAAAGAGTAAAAAATTTGAAGAAATTGCACTCGTACCACCCGTTATGTGGCTGTTACCGCATCGGGTGTGATTTACGCGTCCCCTGATTTACACTGATTACAGGCCCCGCTACGTCGCAAAGCAAATACGGCCCCCTTCCTTGCACCCACTCGTCGAGGCAACATCAATTCCCATTGATTGATTTTACTCAGGTATTAAATTAATCTCCGCTAGGCCAATCTCGGAATGGGCTCAAAGGAATCCCGCATCCGCTCGTCAATAGTTTAACTTTAGGACACTGCTTTATTTATACATTTTATACTTATTATAGGCAACTATTAGCACCTAATACCCCTCAAGACGATTAGCAAGCGGCACTTTTGATTGCTCTACAAATTTCATACACGACTTTCTCTCATATCCTCTTTATGTTTCTTTAAGGCTTCGCAAACAAATTGTCCTGCCCTTTTTATCCAATGTCTGCCAACCGAAACCCTCAATCACTAAAAACGATCTTTATATTTATTGTCATTTCCGTTCCTCTATATTTACCTTTTTTTTCATTATTAGTATCTTATGCTTATTTGGCATAACAAGGGATTCAATTTTGACGATAGAATTTTAGAATTTAATTTTCAGTGTTTTTCAATTAGCTTTAAAAGAAAAACGTCTTTTTGCACCCTTTTAGAGGAAACGGCCAGAGTTAATTAACCATCTAGTAACGTAGTAACACGTCTAGTAACTTTAATAAAAAATTGTTTAGTGTAGTTAGTCGAAAACAGAATAGAGAATGAACAGCATTGGATGAATTACCTAATATTTATCACCTCGCGGACACGACGTGGCAAATTGGTTCGCAAGGGATTTAAAAAGCCTCCGTTCACGAATTTCCCTTCTTCGTTCTTTTCATCGTCACCGTAATAATCTTCTTTTTCCTCGTCCTCCTTTTTTTCTTTTTTGCCCCCCTCTTCCCTTTTTGTTTTTTAAAGCCATCTTCGACTCCGAAGGAGCCCTCCGGCAAACGTGACCGAACGGCCAAATCATAAATTCCACGCAGTAATGTAACGTCCGGCGCGATTATTTACTGATACTTACTCGATGCCAAAACCTGCAGACAAGCTACCCTGTGTTCTCTGCATTTTTTCGACACGAATTTTCGTACATTGCTTTCACTATTTTTTTTTTAACGATTTGGGAAATCCATTAAAAAAAGAGAGAAATTATAAGAATTCTCTCTCTCTCTCTCTCTCTCTCTATATATATATATTTATATAGTGTACAAAACTCACATTATAATATATAATGATAATATATAATGATAATATATAATAATAATATAATTTTAAATATATTATTTAATCTATATATAATTTCTCTTTATCTAAGAATTTTAACAAATATTTTTTTTAAATATGTATATAAACTTATAATGACCAATTATTGTAAGCCAAATAATTTAATATTATAATTAAAGGTAGGTATTCAATAAAGCAACATAAAATGCAAATTTTTTATTGAAATAAGTATAAAAAGGATGAGAAGCGAATTTATGATATTTTCATAGGAACTGGTGTTGCATTTGCATTAAGTGCGCTTGCAATTTAAAGATTAATTTGACTTGAAAGCGTGAAAGCGTAGTGAAAATTCGCAGGGTTCCGTAATTTCTTAGTCAATCGAGAAAGTATGAAAGGTGAAGGAAGAAAGGTAAAACTCTAAGAGCAAAGCAGCAGCAATAACCGTGGCGGCTTAGGGCAACTTCCTCGTGAAGTAATGCAATAATTACTCGAGCGGAAGTAATAAAATTAATCTCCGTAGGTCCGTGATTGTGCTTGTGCTTCCACGAGCTCGTGCGGGCTGGGGCAGGTTGGTGCTGCCCTCTTATATAAATCAAATACTGTTTAACTTTTAATAATTTGTCGAGGGTCGAGCGTACGCATAATTTACGCCCCTAACTTCATCCTTACCGCCTCAGAGACTGCGAGCAAACATTAATAATACCACGGAAATATTATCTCTTGTGCATTTAAGTCTCAAGATGAGAGATCTTCGTTTCCGATTAGGATGTCAAATTCAAATTAAATTTCCGAGGAAACTAATTTAAGACATTAATTGGTTACGGAGGGTCAATCATATAACATCACGTAACAGTATTATATTTGATCAGCAGCTCGCGCGTTATCCAAATTTAAACTTATCATTTGTCGAATTGTTTACATTCTCTATAATTAGGAAAAACTGACATTGAAAGCCTTTAAACCCCGTCGTTGAATGTGACGCAATTCTGCGATGAATCGAAACATGCACAGCGTTGTAATGACGCAATTTTTCCCTCAAATGAAAGTAGCCGTAACAATATCTTTGCCGTAACGTAACTGCAGATGTTCCGATAAGTCACTTTTTCGTATCTAAAATAAAATTCATAAAAGTTCTTCTTTATTGTTATGATTATGACATACGTTTTGAAATGCGATGTACGTAATAAATGTTATGAATCTGACTAAATTAGAAGAGTTTTATGAATTTTACTTTAGAATATGAAGAAGTTATAGATGAATTATCGGATCTGCAGTTACGGTTGTTTTTATTTTAGGGGCAAAATTGTGCGAAACAGTGGGTCTTGATAAACATAAAAACTGGTAACGTTTTAATTTGAAAACCTTCAATTTTAAATCATTTCAATGACTTGTTCAAAATTGAATGCATCATGCATTTCAATGAATTTTTAATGGTAAAATCGAAACATATAGAGAAAGAGTAGAAAAGAAAAAAGAAAAATATACTGTGCGTGTTCATGATTCATTTCAACATTAGTTTGCATGTCTAGTCGCAATTTGCTACCTTTTTCAGTTTCCTCTTCACACCTTCGATGGCAGGGAACTTAAATGTGAAGTGATGTAGAACTTCTATGAGTGCTGCTACAAAATCTGAATGAAATTTGTTATACTTTTCTAATTAAAATTGAGAAGAAGAAATTAAAAGCAGTTAACACTTTAATTAACCAAAATTCTATTTTATTAATGAATTCTGCATTAAAGTTCAAATCGAATAGAATTTCTTTGCAGCAACTTGCATAATTTTGCAGATCTTTCCATCTTGTCTTGAATCTCCTCTTACAAGCGCAACCGAGCTTGCGATTAGTTGAAAAGAGTCGCGCAGAATATCTGGTGTGTAACGCGCGATTAACAACAGTAAATAAAGTGTGCATGTCGGGTAGAAAAGCCTCGCTTGAGTTTCTCTTCATCGAACGAGTAGCGAACATACAACTGCAAACTTGAAGTAAAGTAAAGGGAAGTGTGGGGGTGTGCATGCTTTCTCTTGGCTACATTACGCTAGTAGTGGTTACCTACTGCGGTAGAAGAGAGTGAAAGAGGCCAAAAGAAAAAGGAAAAGAGGAGAAATAAAAGAAAAATAAGAGGAAAAATGAAAGAATTCATACAGCTGAACCCTGGTCTCGAGTTAACAAATGCAAGCTGCGCATACGCAAGCCACCCCCGTGGAATCGAGCTGCAACCCTCGGGCCCACTCGTGGCGCGCAAATGAGGTGGAAAAGATAAAGGCCGTGGCAGGCGATCATTAACATGCGCGCTCTGCTTTCGAGGACTCGATGGAAGGCGAGGAGGATAGAAGGTGGTAGGTACGAAAAGACCCGAGGAGATGCCAACCTAATGGCGGTAGCAATTAACAACAAACACCGCTCATTAATCGCAAGAGAGTCATCGCTTTCTCTCTCTTCATCCGATGGGATGACGCGAGAAGCTCTCTTTCTTTTTCAACCCCCAACTCCCTTTTTCAGAAGAGGATTCCTCGCTACCTTACCCATCCTCACCCTTTAGTTTCGTCGACCAAGTTTTCATTAAAAAGAGTTTTTTTTAATTTTTTCAAACCGCGACCTCAACATCTTTTCACGAGATGAATGCGTGACCACGGGGCCTGATTCGTTTGGATCTGGAAATGTAAATCTCACGTTAAATGCACAATGAAACGCGCGAAGGCAAATGTGAGGTAATATATAAGTGCGGCTGTATTATGTTGTATGCTTATGAAGCAGGAAAAGGACGATGAAAGGGATTTTTAAACTGAAAGTGTTTAGTTCTTGAAAGGACGATTTTTAGCTTCATGTCAGTGATTGTGTGAGATGAGAGAATTACTACTAATTTTAATTTTCCTTTATTAAACAATTTATTAACTGCTTGAAAACTGAGTAACTTGTTGGTTTTACTTTATCTGTCAGATGGGAGAATTAACTGATCTCATCAAAGCTAAAAGGGATGGTTAAACCTATTTTTGGAAATAAACAATCTAGTGACATGATATGAACAGATGGAAATCGTTCAGGATTTAGTAGAGGATACACATTCATTGAAAATTTGATGTAAATGGAACGTGGGTTCACTAACCAGAATGCATAAGTAAGGATCTCGTGAAACTCGCCCACTCATAACGCCCACCAAAATGCACTAAGCCAAACATAACGTTGGCGTTATACTGGTGTTAACTCCAGTGTTAAGTGGTTCGTCAATTGATAGCATGGAATAAGCCGAGGTGAAATTTGTTTTTTAAAGAACCTCCAGTAGCTCTCAAGACGAGTTTACAAATGAAAAAATATTTGTATTGTTTCTCAATTTTTCGTACAATATGATTAAGAGCCCATTGAATTCAATTAAGTTGTAGATGAATTTAAAAGTAGTATTCAGTCTCGTAATAACTAATCACTTTATTGCCCACTTTTCATTACTCGTTCAATAAAAAATGACAAAAGCGTTAATAAAATAAAATAATAAAATTGTAAGTTATTACAATATTTATTAAGCTCCCTTTCATTTAAATTATCTTGTTATATTCGAATAAAATCTGATGAATCTCCGGGGTAAAATTATAAATCCTAATGGAAATGCGAAGATTAATTAAGAATCCCATTTAGATCGTTCGCAACGTGGGCGACACATGCTTCACTTCCAAATCCCATGTCATTGGTTCATCATTTTATTCCACATGCAAAAAACGTATTGGTACGAAATTTAAAACTATTATAATCAATAATAATTAATGATGGATGAATACAATTTCAATATAATTATATTAAATGATCGGTATTTTGAACATGATCAACAAGAAACTTCTATAATATACATTTAACCAGAATTGATAAGGGCATATTCATTATTTTCCGGTTAGAATAAACAGAATTCTCGTTATTCTAACCAGAACATTTTTTGAGTGTAGAAATATTCGAGAAGAGAGATCTTCAATGAAAGATTTGATTTGAGGTCGACGTGAGATCTTTTAATTTGAGGCCGAATTCCTCTTGAGGGTGAAATGTGGGGAGCCATAAGAGCGCTTGGATTGCTAGAAGGGCGATATAGCCGTCTGGTCGTTTGCTACCCCTAAATTCTAAAACACCCTTGTTTGCAGGCTTCTCCAGCGAAGCGCGCAGTTTTGATCTGTCCCCCATGTATATGTATTAACGTTTACGCTCGCTCATGCATTTATTGGTCTGAAATATGGTCATATGCGCTCATATCCCCATGACGTCTTTCGTTTTAAGTAATTCAACCAAAGTCTTATTTTAAAGCCCTGTTATTACGCCCTCCATATTAAAGAACTCTTCCCTTACTTCATTGTTGTTTTACAATCCATTTTCAATTCATGTGTAACTTTCCATGCCTCTTTAGAATATATTTTAAAGGCGATTAGACTCATATTGTCATTATTAATTAATTAATTCATTATTCAGTTTAAAACTGAAATATGGAGATAGAATTGTTTGTCAAAGAGCTTTCTTTTAAACATATAATGTAAAAAAGGGTTGACCTACGAAAATGTTTTATCACCCCCAAATATTTAAGAAAATAGTTTGTCTAATTTATGAACATGGTGCTTTAATCTTTAGAGACTAGATAAAATATAACAGAAGCCTCAGGAAAATAGAGAATAATAAAATGATTCTGAGATTCCTGGTGGTCGTAAGATATGGCGACTCATGCGTTAATGAACGTGAACGTGGACGTGAGGATGATTTTGGGCGAGGGTGTGTATGTGTGTGTGAACATCCTGTGACATATTCGTGTAATGTAAACGCACATACACAAGGGGTTGGACACAATGCGTGTCTCCTGAGAGACGCTTATCTGAAATTACAATGTTACCCCTGGTAGCTCCCAACATCCCAACCAGCTGGTGAGAATCCGTGGTCCCACTGGCTCGGTTCATCCTGTACCAGAAGTGCTACTATGTCACTCTGCCCACAGAGAATTTAAATTGACCAATAACTGCGCTCAAACAACCTGTAAATACCAAACTTTATTAGATTTATAAATTTGTAGAGGATAAAAATCTGTGGGCTCTATTTTGATAAATATAGATTTTAATCAGGTGCAAAATACGATTTAAAATCCCTTTTCTAATCTCCTTTCCAAAACCTTCTTTTCCGAAAACTTTTCCTACCATATTTCCAACCCTCGTTTTCAAATTTCCCTTTCTTCTCGAAAATCCCACTTCCTAACTCCTTCTCCCACCCTTTTTGAACACCCTTTCCAAAAATATATTAATTTAAAGCTTTCAGTGTTGAAAAGATGATTTTTAAAAATGTGTTATCAAAGCCATACATATGCAGTGCTATTTTCTGATGCAACGACTATTTGGCATGTAATGCAAGCAATATTCCAAAATTAAAATCCACTATTGTAGCAAGTCATGTCTGGACAAAAGTACAATAGAAGGACGAACGAAGGAAGGACGAATGCGAAAGTCTGTCGTTAGAGCGATATTACCTAATCCCATAAATACTTTCCAATGGCACGTCATTCCAGGCTTTCTTCTCACTATTCTGTCTTCTTTCAATCTTCCTTTCTTAAGTTCCATTTGCTGACGTCCTCGAAAATTTACTGTTTCATAAGTTCCGTAATTCTCTTTAGTGACGAGGGCACTTGTTTTCCTTCTAATAATCTTATACATTGGAGTTTCATATAAGGCTTTCCAAGATTTTCATTCTTATTTTGATATATTAAAATTTCAAGTATCAAATTTCAAACATCAATGAAATCACGAGTATAGTTCTCTGAGCGATCGAACATTTGGTAGGTGTCACGTCTCGCTATCCAATTTTTCAGAACACCTGTAATTTAACATTTTCAAAGGACAAGAAAACGCAACTGAACAGGAAAAAAATGTTTAGAAATAAGACACTTAAAACGAGCACCATCGCACCGTCACCCAATAACATCTTGCATGTGTTTCAACGCCACAGTTAGAATATATCCCTCCAACGTTGAGATTTTTAGGCCCAGAGTGGAACACGCAATACTTATTTTATGAATGAAACAGAATTTGTAATATTAGAAGCCTAAGCACGATGATGTATTTCAATCGACCGAACTTCGTGAAACATAGGTGTCGATGCGTTTAAATGCAAATATGGTCTTCCAATAGCCAGTGGCCGCAGTTGGTCGACTCTGATAGCTCATATATCACGCAAACAGGTCGCGTGCTTCGATTCTTTCCAATTCCTCCTAGCGGGTTTCTGACTAGTATTTACGAATTCCAACAATTTTATTTTATTTCTAAAAACCCTCCGTTATAATAACTTCTGAATATTAAATTATTCTGAATATTAAAGTTATAGTAACGACATGATTGCCAAATTTATTGTCCTCACTAAAAATAGGTTTTGTTATACTCTGCGCGCGATTATTTTAAAGAATTTCAAAAGAATGCAAAACAATTCGGAATTCTTAATTTTTGGAATATAACGACTTGTAATTCTTTGTCTAATTTTAGGAATCTCAATAAGTTTCATAAAATTCCTTAAAGACCCTTTAACATCCTACAAATTTTTATATTTTCGAGATATATGGCAAAACATCACTTTTATGTATAGGATCTTGAAAATTGCTTTGTATTATAATTTATGTTTCTCAGTTTGATTATTTTTAATTCAACCTTGCGATTTTATTTCTTCTAATTATAATACTTTTAACCTTGAATGGAAAGACGAAAAATATATGCAAGTACAATGGTTATAAGTTCTTTAAATAGTCGTGAGCTGATTGAAGGAAGAACTCTATAGCAAACGAACAACAAAAGATGTCACGTTTTAAATACATATCTCTTACCACGTTAAACGTAATCACCATACACAGAAAATGTCTCTAATCGATTGAAGCACGTAACGGTCGGGGAGTGTTCAATTCCCTCAAACCGTTTTTCATCTCTTACTACCTTATTGGCATTTTTTACGGTATCAAAACGTGCTATTCATCGTTCCATTTTACACAGATCCGGCTTTAAAAGTCGATTGAAAATCGATTGGATTCAAGTTTAAAAAAATCAGTAGTTTGAAATTTGAAACCCATAATGAGAAAGAGAATAAAATTACGTTAAACATTAAATCATCTTTCATTCTATTAAAAGAAAAGTCCTCGGCTCCTCCTGCTTTAAGTAGCGAAGTATTCATTTTTTATTCTTTAATCTGAGAGATTTTCACTTCCGCATATTTTGGTCGACCATTTTTTTAAACTGATCGTTAAAGAGGGTTTGGCGAAATCACATCGCTCCCCAAACCGCCGACTGGTTAAAGGGGGTTGCGGTGATATCTCTCGACGAGCCCCATTTCTAGATCCTCCCTCGTGACCACAGATTGAAATTCTTAGCCGCTCGAGCATAGGGTCTCGTATCGACTCCGAGATTTCATTATTTAACTCATGACTCTATCCCACGTCCATCTATCACCCCATACAGGGATAACAGAATTTTCTATCAAGGAACTCGCGGGATCTGAATCTGAAATCTGATATGGTTTTCCCAGTGTCATGATCCATGTAAATCACAAAATTAAAAATTCAATCAGCCCTCCGATTATTCGATATTCTTCCATGAAAAAAGGAAAAGAAGCCAGAAACTGAATTCCAATATAAATAATTGCAACTGGAAAGTTATGTAACAGTCAGATTGAGATTTTTAAGGATGATAAACTTAAGTTATTTTATTTTAGGCAGATTTTCCACCCCATTTTATTTATCAACTCAAGCCATATTTTAGGAACGCAGAAAGGCGATCCACCTTAATTAATGAGTTTATTGGAAACTTCTGCGCTGATGTTGGTCTTAGCAAGCTGCACCCCCAGGGGTTGGCTACCTTGCTCCGACATTCGCCGCCATTTTAATTTCACCAAGAAACTTTCTAATTACGAACTTTTCTGATTAATCACAGTAATTAATTAGTAGCCCGCGGGGGAAAATACGGACCTGAGTGCGCGAACGCAAACGATGAACGCCTTCAAAGGAGCCCCCCCCACAATCCCTATTATATATTTTATAGGTATATGTACTCTTCCAAAACTACCCCTTTTATACTTATCTCTCTTCTTAGATACTCTCGAGTCATGATATCTGACTTTAAAAAAAATTATTTTTCATTGCGTGGATTTTAATTTTGAAAGTTTTATTCTAATTTAAAATTTAATAAATTGATATTAAATCGCAAATATTTATGTCCACCAGGGCACATGGAATTGTTTAAGACTTTTCGTTCGATCACCAAAGTTAAGCAGTGTTTGACTCGGTTATACTTTGGATGGAAGCCGTTTTGTTTCCCATATTACACAACTCAATTTTAAAAATACATATGTCCCAAAAGGGTAGTGATCAGATAATTTCATATTAACCAGAATTTGTGGTTAACATAACTAAAATAATAACTGGTTAATAAAGTTGACCAGATGCATCTGGTATAATTTTAAGCAGAATTTTTTTTATTGATCTATATAGAATCTGAAGATGTTTGTATATGTATCTTCAAAGCAGAAGAAATAACGTCAATGGCACTCATTACAGTCATTAGATAAATGACTCAATATAATCAAGTCAAGTGTAATGAACTAATTCCCAAACCCTCTTATAAATTTATGCAATAGAGGTATTCAATTAAGCTATTTTTCGTTTATATATACGATGATGCTTGTAATGAGGCGCTTTAATTGACTTGCTCGTCAGGTTTCACACCTCTAAGCAATCTTTAAAGTTAGGTCAGGTAGTGAGTGACTTCGCAAGATTGAGGTAAGAGGGTCTGCTCTTATGTGTTATAGCTTATACTCCTCACAGCTTATAACTTACATCTTATACCTTATAGGATATATTATAGCTACAGGCTTATAATGATCTAAAGACCTACACCTGTTTTGCAGTTACGGTATACGTACCTGCATTCCGTGACTGGTTCTAATTTAGAAATTGCTGGTTCTTTAACAGGCTATAATGGCAGACAACCCGCTTTGATTTTATCTCAGTGCAAGATTTCACGCTTCATTGTCTCTGGCTAGCAAGCAAGAGACATCCTACTATTGCAATAATGCTCAAGCTTAAGCCTTAAGGCCATGATAATGTCTTGTAAGCATTAGAGCCCTTAACTCATGTCTTAATCAATATCTTAATACAATAGATATGTACCTTATCAAGAAAACTTTATTCAGCAAGAACTTGGGAATGATGAAACCAATTATACAAGGAATTGGATTTCAAGACTTCATTAAATGGAATGTAATAAATATTTAATAAGTAATTCGAATAAAAACAGTAAAATTCAGTTAAAAATGGAAAACTCGTCGAAATTATTACTCAATCGCTCAGAAGAGTGATCGGTTCAAGCATCACAATCATTCACCTATGGCGGTCGCCACAAATGCCACGCTCGATTATAAGAGTCACCTTTCAAGAGATCATGATTGATTGGAGTTGAGTTAACGTTTTACGTTTAACTTCGCCGACAACATTCTCCGATGTTGACACCAACTGACTTCTGGCACCAATCGAATTTCAATAATTTCATAATCGAGCCCATTTCTTGACATATGATTGTTTTAAAGTTTTCTTTATTTTTCCTTAAAAATTAAATTGTTTCTCTAAAATCGTGTGTACACAAAATGTATTGGGAGACAGACGGGGATATGAGTGTAAATATATATGAAAAGAGAAGACTTGTTGAGCATCGAGAGTATTTTTCAACATCCTTTATTTAAACGTATTTGAAATTAAAGTTGTCGTTCCAGAAAGAGTTTCGAAAGAAGACACGTATCACTTTATTGACGACCCGCCTCTCGATAATTCCCACCGAAGAGGGAGCTTCTCGAGTTCCTCTGGACACCTACCTCACTCTTTCCAACTCTTTCCAACTCTTTCCA
>JAUEJJ010000013.1:21681578-21692956 GCA_032164275.1 Synergus coniferae | reverse complement strand
GGGAAATAACTAATTACTCTATTAATATAAGTAGTTAACGTTATTTTCTGATTATAATAATCGGAATTTTCTTAATTCTAACCAGAATGTTTTTTTGGGAGTACCTGTAGTTTATGAAAACTGAAGATACTATTAGATTCGACTGATTGAATTGCAAAAATAAACTTGAATAAAGAACATAATGAATTATCTCTCGCTTTGAAGAGAACGATCAGATCCAAATGAAATCCAACTGAAATAGAGAATTAAATTTCTGCATTTCTTCAACACAGAACTGAGAACAGTAATAGAAATTCTGGAAATCGGCATTCATTCGATAGGAAACAAATGAATTTTTATTAATGCCAAGCATCCGTGATTATTGTGTCGTCGTCCGAGAGTCTGATTGGCACAATGGCTCTCGAGGATGCCCGGAGGGTGAAAGGCAGGATCCAAACGGTTCGGATACGACGGAAAAGGTCGACAGGTCCCTTGCGTCAGACTGGTAATTATTTTTGCGAGGATGAGAAGATCTGCTTTTGACAGCTGAGACTCGGGAGAGTTTTCCCTGGCGGAAACACCGAGTCAGGTACGTTCGTACTTTCAAACTATACCACCCACATATAGAGGCAAACCGCAGGAGAGCTGTAAAGGGCAGGGGTACTCGCGCAAAATAAGGATGACGTACCCATCTGATAGGTATGGCTTGAAATAGGGTGAGGTGGGGGTGGGAAGGTAGAAACAAAGATTCCCGTCATTGGCAGCATTTAGATCTGTGGGGAATGCGACCTCTGGAAAGTGACAAGCTCTTCTATAATTTTCCGGGAAAGGTGAAGGACACATTTCTTCTGTCACCAAGGTAGTTGGTTCGATTGGCCGAAGTTGAATAATGCAATCCTTCAAGTTTTCAATATCCGATCGCATATATATGTGTACTTAAACGGAAAGATGCTTTATAGTTATTTACAAAAGAAATTACGGTGACATCTTATTGTAATTTCACATCATGTAACACATTCCTTTCATTAGGAAATATCGCTTTTCTTTAAAGAATTGTAAGGGATGAATTCGTTTTTCAAAAGAGATTACTTTTGCAGATTCAGAAAAAAATTTTGTCAATAAATTATTATATCAATACTTAAGTCGAAGTCATGTAACACGCACTGGAAATTCTATCAGAGAAGAGTTTTTAAAAATATTTTCGGTTTTCTTACAAATGTAATCATTATTTTAATATCTAAACTAATTAACTTTTTATACAAAGCTTGAAGAAAGAACAATTTATGTCAAAAAAAATTATATTGCATAAAAAGACTTGGAAGTGAAAATATACATAGCTTGTCATCGAGCGTTGATAACGTTAAAGCAGAAGAAAAACCTTGCTAAACACAAGTTTGAGTGACGCAGTGATTATATCTGCAGCGGCTGTTGAAACGCGTGACTGAAAATTATTACATGATTAATTATTGGAACAGTAATTTTCAGTCTCAAACGAGCACTGCGAAATAGTAGCGTGTCTGAAAGGCTCGCTTCAATAAGAAACCAGTTCGTCAATATTACGTTAATAAAAAAAATGTATTCCGAATTAAAACTCAATATTCTTTTCCATCAATAACATCCTGCCTTAAAATTTGTATTTATTTGTCTTTTTGTTCTAAAGTGTTTATAAACCGATTTGATAATCTTTGGAGTGTTTGTCACGAGTTGTGAAGTTCGATGAGGTGAAGAGCCAGGCAATGATTTGGCGATAATGTAATTTGCTGGTCCATTAGTCAGCCACCTTTCCTCTAAGCGAATTCAGAAGAGACGGCTGCACACGATTTAGTTACACGGGCCCACCTTTTCGAGATTCTTTCAAATCGACATTATAAAATATGTTTAAAAGTGATCCACAACATGTAGGATATTAATTCTGACAATAGAACTAGTATCTGAAAAGTTTTTTCACCTCTCATTTCATTCTCATGAAATACTTTCATTTTTCAAGTACAAATTTCTATTCAGAGTATCTCTTTAAAAATCACTATCAATATTTCACTTTATTCAATTTTTTCATCACTAGTTTGTACATATATTAAAATAAGAGCTCTCAAAAGACAAAGAAAAGTAATCCTTTAATAATTGACTTCCTTATACGTTTAGAGGCCTTTAAAATTTTTTTTATCAAAACATCTAATTTACCTAGAGACAATGGAAAAACATACTGCGATCGTAAAACACATAGACCTGCTCAGCGATCCGCGGAAAGACCGGGAGCAGCTGACATCACGAAAAAAGTGGCTTTACCGTTATTCCAAGCTGACGCTGTGAAAGATCGGAGTAATTAATATGGAAGTACATGAAAATATCAAATTTTTTCTAAAGAACGGTTCTTTCGATGAGAGAATGCTGCAAAAGGTACACGTTACGCTAAACCGTTATCCTATATCTTTAGCGCAAATAATTCACCACATGATCGGAAAACACGACTTTATAATCAATTCAAGATGCAATAAAACTGACGACTATTAGTAATTTATATTAATGTTAGACTTAATTTATCTTACAAGACAAACCCTTGATTTTCTACAATAAAAGGTTATTGTCTCGATGATTGAAATAATTATTATTAAATTAATTCTCGCCTCATCAAAGCGAGAACATTAAAAATTGAAGACACCTAATCCTAGCGAATAAACTCGATGAAGCCACATTCCTCAAAAATTTTAATTCTATTCAAATGAGATATTAAATCGTTCGGACCTGACTCAAGAACAACGATTCATCATCGGGAGTGTGTCGATAAATTTTTTACCGGTATTAGAAGTTTAGCGGCAAGTTAAAAGTGAGAAACTTTTTTCTCTATCAATCATGGAAAGACTGAGCTCTTGATCTTGAATGATCTCTTCATTTGGTAAAACTTAGACCTTAGTTTATTCTCGATAGATTTTGATCGCAAATTTCTTCCGATTGGGCCCGCCAACTCCTCCACTCATACATAGCGCTCGATTAACGAGGTAACGAAATGGAGGTAGCAAACTTCGCATCCGAGAGACCGCTTTGTTAATTACTGATTTTCCTCGGTCCGCGTCACTTTTTAATTGACGCCAGAAATTGAACCACCGAGGCGCAGAGCCCAAGCGAACCTGGTTGTTCTCGCAAAGTCATCCTCACCTAAATCTTCTCTCATCCTCCGACGACCATCCGGGTCTTCCAATAGTTGCCAATAACATTTCAGAGAGGAGTTGGCCTCTTGATTGGATTCGAGATACTAAACCCGCATGTGAAATTAAAGATTTATTGAAATCAAGAGAAATACTCTCACATGTCTCTTTCACTTTTAAATTTTCCTTCTATTTAGTATGATTTTCTTACAATATCAAGCAATTTCGCAAAGGCATAAATTATCATTTTAAACCGCCGTCCTTGGCCCAAATGGTAAAAAAAATCTTTTTGTATCTCTTTTTATATCTTTTTGTATCTCCTTGTATATCTTTTTGTATCTCTCTTTGTATCTTTTTGTATCTCTTTATTGCTTCAATGACTTAACAAGACATAGTAAAGTGAATAAATTCGATGCTCATGAGGTAAAACTGAATAACTATACAGCTTTCCTGCACTGGGGGATTCGAACTCACAACAATTTGGCTACACTCAGTTGACGCCCTGGAAAATAAGCCCAGCACGTTACCAACTGAGCCACACTGCATCCTCTAAACTAATTTTCAAGAGGCCTTAAAATTCTCAAATTTTATCCTGCATCCTCTAAAATTGACAGAATAAAAAACTATTTACGAAAAGTCTATTTTGAAGAATAAACTGAGTAAGGAGTACAACAAAGCCAAGTGGAATGAAAATACAAGATTAAACAGAATCCAAAATCAGAACCAAGTAGAGATGTCACTGATAAATGTTATAATAGGATCTATGATCCTATTATAAATCTAAAAAAGTGAATAATCTAATTCTGAACGAATAATCCTCTCAAAAAGATGGTGTAACGAAATTTCCCGAAAATCTCGCATACATTATTGTTATTTGGTTCTAAAACATATTGGATTGTGTGAACCTTACGGAATCTTCTGATGGAATGCTGCGAGCAACACTTTGGGTGTCAATTAAAACGTCAGGTGGGACCTTAGTGAGGGGAGGTGTCGCGATTCGAATTTCTTCGAGAGGGAAAGCCTCGCTCGGTGGATGATGGAATGCGCTCGGTCATCTCATGGATCTCTCCTCTGCATCGATCCGCACTAACCTTGAAACGGAACCCGAAGACATGGAACGCACCTGAGGAAGACAGCTATGAAATCGCCGGTGATTGCTCTTACCTCGTCGTCTCACCCCATCTTGTTTCTTCGCACCTCTTTAAAGATATCCAGCGAATTCTCACCCCATCGATATTCCCTCATCGGCTTCACGCTAATCGAGATCTATCGAAATCTCTTATTGCTCTCATACCCTGTTTGCATTCCAGTAAATAAAGACACAGAGTGTAAAAAAGATCTCTGAAAAATTCCAATCTTCAAATATTTTTAATGAATTTTAGAAATATTATTGGCTGATTTGGGGTGGGTATCACATGCGTCAGAGGGATGTAATTTTTTTCTGATATTTTGATCTAATGACTTCGTCATTATCAGGGATTCTTGATAAAATACCCAAAGTTTCAGTTTATTTTCAACTTTTTATCTCCAATATTTCTCAACGTTTTTAATAAAAACTTGAGATATTTTCGTCCAGACCAACAAAAAAATATTGGTAAAAAATAGGTGGCCTCACAATTTTTTCTGCTGCATGTGCAGAGGCATAATTCAAGTTCATAAATATTCATGAAAGTTTATCGTAGTCCTTACACAACACCATTATGTACACTATAGTTCTAATCTGTTTGTCTTGCTCATTGTAGAGAGTCAATTAGTTTCCATCAGGTGTTAGTTAAGCAACCAGATAATTAGCAATCAGCCATCCTTGAAATTGTTCCAAGCTCCTGAAAGTTCTCAGGGCTACGATAGGTGTGAATTGTTGAACTGGATTTTTCATGATGCTGAGCTAGTTGTTAAGCTATCATTATTCCTCACTGACAGCGATTTTCCTCGGTCGCGGAATAGCGCTGATTCACGGAAACAACTTCTTCCGAGAAAGCTGCTTGAAGGAGATTAAGTCGTCAAAGGTGAGGCAAACACCCTAACCCGTAACTTCGGGAGGATACAGGATTAATGGGTTATTTCAGGTAATTAGCTCTGAGGGCGCTGGTTCTCCAGGATATGGACGCAAAAAGGCTTCAGGCCTCGTCAAGACCTTAACCAACGAGCCAGTATGCCTCTTTATAATCTTCAGTTCTAATGACCTTGTCTCGTTTGCGTGAAGCAAGCAAGGTGTGTAAAACTGATTTTCAATAAGAGCAAATGGATCACTGATCGATAGGTGGGGTTATCGTTTATTTTTTACGGGAGGTGATAGCCAATAAAAAATTTGATGGAAACAGAATATGTAATTAGTTCTCAGCGTTTTATGCGCGGATTAAGTGATTCAAGATCTTTCTTACACACTGCAAACTCTAAGACTTTAGAAATCATTGTAAAAAAGAGAGAGCACTGAAATATTTCTGAAACATCAAATATCAGAGCTTGATAAAGAAAGCAAAATACTGTTAAAAAACCTTTATGAATTGTATTTATGTTTAATTTTCTGTTAAGTCGTAATTACGGCTAACTCTGATTTAGAGAGGGCGGATCTTGAACTTTTTAAGATACTCTATTATAAGATCGATTAGGTGATTCAATGGTAGGACATGATCGTGTACTTGACAATTAGGGCCGGTGATAATGACGGACGGTTCGCGCACCGGCTCTCTGAAATTGGTGAGACCTCAGACCGAGAGGACATGAAAGGAGGAGTCGAGTTGAGGCAGAATTGAGAATACGATGCTGGGCAAGGGTGTTCGGAATGCCGAGTCATGACATGTAACGAGCTTCACAGCGTTCTGGCCAAGAGAAGCTTCTTTCGTGATCGGTGCCTTCATTGTGGGCACTGATCGTCATCAGGAGGTTGCTCACAGAACCGATGCGATGACGATGATGAGGACACCATCACGATCCGATCGTTTTCTTCCTCGCTACTACGAACTCGTTTGCTCGTGCTAACTCTAATTGGCGAAGCATCTCTTTCCTCCCGTAATATGTTAACGGTGAATCTACTCGTTATATAGACACCTCATAACTTTCTACCTCTCTTTATTACTAAAATTAATAATAATAACCATCATTTAAGTATTTCGGATCAAAATGCGTCACTTTTGAAGTCTCTTTTTGAAGTGAAGGAGCTGAAAATTGTTTGGTCCTCTATTTCTTCTCATAGCTTCCACATTTTATTTTCAAATTCACGCTCAAAAAGCATTCTGGTTATTAATAGGTACTAATAGTAATTTTCATCAGAACTTTTTTCTGAATGCAGCTTTTTTGATTCTTTATTACTTAAATCTTCGTCATTACTTACCTTTTTGCCTTTTGTGAATAATCTCATGAAAAAGCGTCCCAAATACTTTCCACCTTTTTTTTTACTATTCGTACTTTTTCACCTTGCCAAAGCGAAACTAATTCACAGGGAGTTAATTAAAAGAGAGGAAGTGGTGACATGGTTCTGAAGTTCGCAGACGAGTTGATCAGTCTCCTTAAACGAAATCGTATTGGTCCCTTTTTGACACTTGACGATCGTTAAGACTCGCGATCAGCCGAATCGATCGATCGAGCGATCGATTGACGATCTCTTATCGAACAAGTCGATCGCCTAGTTTGCTTGTCCGTAACAAACGCGCCGTGCAGATCGGCTTTCAGGCGAAACTGGGGCAAAACATTCGATCGGCCGATTTAATCCGGTACTAAAAGTCCGGGGTTCGTTCGAGATCGGTCACGGCGCAAGGCTCGATCATCTTTCTCTTTTTCGCCGACAAGCCTTAAATCAGCTCGTAGGATCGATTAAGGAAATCGAACGTCCTCAATGAGATCGATCTCAGAATTAAAAGAAGTCTTTATTTCTTAAATTGCACTACTTACTACTCTTATTAATTAAATCAACATTTTTTCCTTCACTTAAAAACTTTGATGAACTGGAAATCTTTTCATTTGACTTTTAAAAAGTTTTTACTACATACACCTTTTGGATTATCCATGAAAGGGGAAAGTTCGAGATGAGAAATATTTATCTCAGTTGCTTATTAATTATTAAAGTCTTCATTCGAGATATTACATGACCCGACATTTTACGAGAAAGCTGGAATAACTATGCATTAAAGCTACTTGACTAGCCAGATACATTTTGAAGTATTTATAACATGCATTAAAATTCGATGCAATATCTGGCAATAGCCACTTTATGTTGTTGTAAATCATTTATACAGGAGAAAAATATTCGCTGTAGTAAAATGCAGATAAACAAGTGTTTTCTAAGTCTATTTCATTATGAGGAAAACGTCTCGCTTTATTGCTAACAAGTGAGATTTATTACAAATTAAGAGAAAAACATCTAAGAAACATATGTGATTTTGTATGAGCAACATCTTCAAGCGAAAAGAACGTGAGTAAGACAAAAAAACTTTGAATTTGACTTTGGAAGTTTAGAATTTAATCTGCAGTTGACAATCGTGGATGGAATTTCAAGAAAAATGGATTACTAATTCAGTGGAAATGAAGTGTTCACCTAGGAACTCACCATGATGCGCGAAACAATCAAGGGGCGTGATCCTTCAGGCTGGAGAGGTAGGACTTGGCCATGTCGAAAGGCTCTCACGTCGGCCAGGATTCTTGTACGCGAACATTGCCCGCACCATTCCAGTCCCTGCAACACACACCAGACATTCGTCTGAGTCTTCGAGTGTCCTCTTCATCCCCATTTCACCCCCTCCATTTTTTCCTATCAAAAATAGTCCGTCTACTTAAACTTATGTTTCATTTTTCTTTTCCTTCTACTATAGTTTACTAGTCTGTCGAAATACATTATATAATTTATCATAATCTATTGCAATTCATATTAATTACAACTTAAATGCAACTTACATTAATCTTGAAACTAAAAAGTTACTCCAATCGAAACGTTCAATCTTTTAAAATAGGACCAAAATTTTGGTCCTATTTTAAAGGTCCATTTCGTCCTTTTTATAATTTTTATTTATTTTCCCAGTTGGTCCCAACTGTGGACCACTTTTTGACATCTTTGTTGGTAACCTATTCCCCATAATAATATGAAGATTTGAACAATAGAGAGTAGTTGAGACAAATCACAAAATTGCTGACCTCCAAAGAACTTTGCTTCCCTTTCTACTATCCAAATTTCTTGTTTAACAATAATGAATTAGAGTCAACCCACAACTTAATTTACCTAATTATATTCACCTAATTCTTCTCTAATCTTTAATCAACTCCCGGCAATAATATTCCCCACAGCAACGCTTTGCTTCCAACACCTCTCAATCTTTTTTGTGAAGCCAAGGAAATTAATAAGCAACTGGGCGTATCGCGAAGAAGCGCACGACACCCGGTGTATATAATTTCAACTGATCTATTAATCCTGAGCTTCCTACCTCTCACGCACGAACGCGTACCTGCGTGCACACGTGACATGTGAGCGCGTCTATAACCCGAGGCTTAAAAATAAAAGAAGCTCGAGGACCAAAAGGTAAGGCGCGAGATCATCGAGAGATCGAAAGAGAGGTAGGGATAGGTAGAGAAGATCAAGGAAGATAGGGGTAAGGGGAAAGAAGGTGATGTATGCGACGTCATGCGTGACTCACTTGAACGCATGGAGAAATGTTGATATTAAGATATGTGGTGATGCATTATAGAGACATCATTCCTTGCTATCTTTCCTCCCTCTTCTTCCTTCCTCTCTTGTAATTTAGACCTTCTCTTAATCTTCCAAAACATAGTTTCTATTTTTAGATCTCTTATTTTACTTTTTATTTGAATTTGATTCAATTTATTATGGCTGGACGCTTTATTATTTGAATTGAGAGAACTTTTCATTTTAAGTAGAACTGAACTTTATGGTCAGACAACTCTGAGAAGTCACAAAATATTTTATTTTCAATTTTGGGTAAACGAAGGATGCTTTAGGCTATTACTTTTGGTTGGGTATTTTAGTTCCAGGGGTCATTCACAAAATACGTAACACTCTTGGGAAAGGGAAGGGGGTCAGTCAAATATCATGATTTACTCAACTTAAGTTAATTTTTCAAAGCATGGATGTATAATTTCCTTGGGAAAAACTGTGAAAACGAATTAAACCTTGTGGTGAACACGAGGCGAAACAAGTTTAATGATCAATTTGTTAGAGAGGAATTAGTCGGTGCAAGTAACTAAGCAGCTGTAAATATAAACGAACGTTTTTCATTCTCATTCGCTCACGAAGCCTTCAGCCTGGCGTCTTGGTTTGACAAGAAGTCGAATAAATTTCACGTATTTAAGTGTGTCATATAAATTTCATCTTCAGTCTTGGCGAAGCGCACGTTAATTACGGAAAATCTAAGTCCTCTCTGTATAATTTCAAATGGAGACTCTTTCTGGCTGTAACGAATCTTGTGTTGCATGTTCTCACTTATGGATTTGTGTAATTGCATAATCCACGAGAGTTAAGTTTGTGCACGACGAGAGATAAAAAGAAAGAGATAATCAGACAGTGATAGACTGTCCTGACAATATGGTCTACGGAACGTGTCGTGTACTTGGCCTTCCCATCGCATTGGTGCGGACGTGTCTTGTCCTTCGAAGGTGCGAGAATGACAGACATTGACAGAAACGAACGACCGATAATACTTTGCGTGCCTTCTTTTCCTCCAGGGTTTTTATACCGCGTGCCTAAGCGTAGCCTATGATGCTGACTAATGCGCACTTATTTGTCCCACTTTTTCTGGACGTTACTACTTAAAAATTAGGGTCCAGGAATTTTCGGTAATCGTTCGGCATTCTCAGTTAGACACGTTTTTTCTGTGTAGTTTTTGTTTCTCATTCGGAGAAATTAAATACACAGTATACGGATTCTTTGGTATTCTAAAGAGTCCAGTCTAGACCTGAACTTTGTAAAATTGTCAAGGGACTGAGCACGAATTTTGTCAAAGAGAATTTCGTCCTTCCTTTGGAATGAAAGTGTTGAGCTGGAATAGAGTATAGGTCTAGGCGGAAAGCTGGAGCACACGAGGATACTAGGCGTCGCGACATTATTACATGGTTCATTAGGAATGTGAGCCCGAGGCTCCGGCAAAACCAGAACCACAAGCACTGGCACTGGTAGAAGCGGCTGTGCTATTCGCGGATGAATCGAAACGCGGGAGAGGAAAATGCAAGAGAGAAGCAGGAGGATGCGCCTCTATCAGCCAACCAGACCAACCATCACCGACACCCAACCAACCAACCAGCCAGCCAACTGGAGGCGTGCACAGCTTATCGTACCGAGATATACGTATATATACGTATAGGTACGTATTCGACTATACGCATTGCTCCAAGCTAACGCCGAGCTAATGAGCGAATCTTCAGAGATACCCAACAAATGAGAAATCTGCTTTCTTTTTAATTAGCCAAAGCTCTCCACTGACTGCGAAAATCGATGATTTCGAAATACAAATAGACCAGAACTGGAATACGACTAGAGATTAACGCTAGATGATATGATAAGAAATCGGTTTAGAAGTTTCGATTTTACTTTCTTCAAAATTTAAAAAATGGGAAAGTGGTAATCTTCGCATATATATTTTTTATTTATTCAATTATAGGGAAATTTGATTAATTCAGATATAGATAATGTATCAATTATTAAGTGTATACTAGAAAAAGGGAATCTTATAATGACTCTTGAAGTTGAATTTAAGATAGTTCATATAATTGTAAGAGATCTTTATAAGCGATTTTGAGTGATTTAAAAATATTTCGAAGAATTGTAAAATAGACATTTCAACCAGACGCATCTTAGTAACTTTAACCGCATGTCTTTTTTTTGAGTGTTCTGATGATCTGATTTCTATTTTAGGACCTTTAATTATTTTAAATATTTGTATGTAGATCCCAAATATTAAGTGGACTCCACTGAATTTCAAAAAAATTTTAATTTTAATTGTTAAAATAGTATCGTTAATTAGAATTCAATTTATAATGAATTATCGTCACTGTTATTCTTATTCCTTATTCCTCATTATACCCTATATTTGTAGATAGGGTATTAAAAGAATTAATAAACTAATTGTTATTTCGGGAGTGAAGGCAGGCTATTATATACACTCCATCTATAGTACAACGATACATCCAAATATAGCCGTGTCAAGCGCTGCTTAACTTCGGTGATCGAATGTGAAACCTTAAAAAATATTTGGTCACACGCCATCTCAGAAGTTCAGTACCGTTACTACCGTTCTATCGTCGTTCAGTTTTTATCGA
>JAUEJJ010000013.1:21639055-21672332 GCA_032164275.1 Synergus coniferae | reverse complement strand
GTAAATTACTCAGCTTAGGCGTTGGTAGGCGTGTCAACTTCAATTTATCACTTCCTGATTTGCACCTTACTGACCAAATTATCAAGTAGAAGCAGGTAAGCAGCACCTTGGGTCTTGGTCCTAGGTTTAGGATCTAGATTCTGAACTCGAGGGGCAATAGTCAAGACCATAAAATAACCGTCTCTTGTAAACTTTTATGGTGGTAGCTTTGCCGAGATTTGACTGATTTGAGGGACTGGCAAGTATTTCAATTTCGTCGAGGTATATTCCGAGTGCCCAAGAAGAAGTTACTATGCGTACTTTTTCTCTCATCGAAGTATAACTTCGAACTGCAAAAAAAGTGCTACCAGTTTATGGCCTGCCATTTTTTTATCTCTTTTTTGTTTATAGTTAATTTCACTTCACGAAATGATTTATTCCTTTTTCTTTTGTTGGAACTGATGAGAAAAACTCTTGTCCAGGTGCCTTCTTATCTTACACAGGAATACAAAATGATGAATTTCAGTAATCAAAAGCGGTTGATTTTCAGATGTAACCAAAAGAATAGGAGACACTGCACTTAAATTCCATTTTTGGTTGAAATTAAGTGACTTACTTAATTTAATGCAAAAATAAAATTCAGTTTCATTTAAAATTCATCATCTTGTATTACTGTGTATGTTTTTGAGTTGAAACTCTACTATTCCAATTGGAAAAGCTTTGTACTGTTGATGCTTTCAACTAGAAAGCCCTTTTAAAAGTTCATAAATTGTTCATCGGTATCAATTTCATTTAAAATGAGTCTAATATTTATAATCCGATTTTCTGGTCACAAGGTGACAATAAAGATGGATTTTGTCATAATAATATGACACCTGTAGCACCTGTAATTGCATAAGGCATTGATCTATTGATGTAGGCATTATTAAAGGTAATTGTAGTAACACTGGAGTAAAATTGGATTCAGTTTGAGTTTGTATTAACTTTGGTATTAGTATTGAGTATAGTAGGCCTTAGACGAGGCTTTTGCATAGGCTTTAGGTTTCATTCCAGAAGAAAGGGTTAGTTTCGCAAACAAATTGCTGGGGGCTGTAGATAATCGGCTTAACAGGCACCCGTAGCCCCAGGCTTACCTTTTCCAAGGTGTACTTGAAGAGGGTACGACCTTTAAGGAAAAGCGTGACCACTTCTCGACACCTAGCTGCGACAGGTACAGGTACACGGGGTACACCTCCTCTCAAGGACACAATGTTTCACTTGGAACTTCTTGTGCAATCTACCAACCTGTCTTCGTTTGGACTCTAAATTCTAAACCTTCTGAAATTGCCAGCACTAAACTGTAAAATCTAAACTCAAGACCTGAACTCTAAACTCTAAAGCCTTAAAGTAAAGGCATAAATGTCCTCAAGACAACGATTTTCCACAAGATACTATCTATTTTTAGCTTTATCCTCAACAGGTAATTTGAAAATCAGATAATTTAGAGAAAGAAGTCCACTGAGAGGTGCAAGCCGAATATTTCGTAAAAAGTTTACATTTTTAGACACCTATAATCAAATTTTTTAACTTTCGACTTAGTCGGATTTATGGAAGCATCTGAGTGTAGGAGGATGATCAGTGAAATTTATTTTCGAAATTAGAAGGCCAAAGCTTCAGATCTTGAGGACTTTCGATGAGGGGGATCCACGCGAGATCGACGGATTGCTCTGAAGTGGAAGATGAGTGGGGGTAGGTGAATTCAGTGAAGATGAAAGAGGATGGAAAAAAAGGAAGAGAGAAGCGAGGCGTCTAATCTGTCGGCAGTGATCAGACCAGCTGTATCGATGATGAAGTCTCCGAGTACTTTGAAGTCCGGCCGGCTCTCAACGGGGGTGCCGACTGCCGACCTTCCGAGGCCCTCGTTCACGTCCTGGTTCTGATCCTGATCCTGATTTTCATCCTCATCTTCGACGGCGGAGCCACTCCGTCTGTCGAGACCCGTTCACCCGTCTGTTTTAATGTCTGTCAGAAATTAAAGCCCCATCAATCGATCCCCTATCCTCTCCTATGGAATTGCTAATGATACCACCTCCAGGAATGTCGATTCCTCTCAATCATTTTACACTTTCCTAAGCTCACAAATTAATCATTCTCGCATTTCTAAATTCAGAGTATTCGTAAAAAATGTTCAATGTATTCTTGTCGAGTTTTCCATCAATTTTCAGAAACTTCTGACAAATGAAACTTGATTAATTAGCCAAGTTCCAATTTCAAATTTGAAGCGTTTAATCTTTAAATGGAAAATGCTTTTTACTTCTTTAGTTTATTTACCAAAATGAAGCAGAAATACGTAAACAGTAAAAATCAACAGTTTTAGCAACGATAATTCTCGAAAGCCAAGTCGAAAGCAAACTCTTTTCAAGTGCAAGCGATTTAACTCTCCACAATTTTGTTACATTCTACAAGTACCAGTTTCTCGATTGAAACTTTCCTCCCTCGAATGTCTGCAAAGTTGCAAGGAGTTAGGGAAAAAGATTAGTGGTCGTGTTCAAAAGATTTATCCAAAAAAGGAGTCAAAATATTTCACAATATGCACAAGTTGTTTCAGAAGAATTTGAATCATCAGAAACTATTCGATTGAGAAAGTAATATAATCCAAAAATCTTGGGATAACAAAACTTTTAAAGTAAAATTAGACGCATATTTATTCAGGGCTGAATATTCTACTGAAATTTTTTTAATAACGAAATTTCGAGAATATTTTTTACCTAATCATCCAAGTTTCCGGTCATTTGCTGCACCAAATTCAGAACCATAAAATCGCGCCGAGCCTTGGAACGTAACAATAGTTTAGAAAAGTACAGCGTAACGTGGACTAACGTGGCGTGCAATTCCGTGAAAAATCTTCGCACTTCGGCATTTCTCTATTTCAGCAGTTTAAGTCCAGTTAATGCAGGGAGCATGTGTCGGCAATTTTGTTTTTATTTTTGAAACAATGGAGACATGACTTGTTCCTTTGAAGATGAGAGGAAATCGGCATTTTTCCATCTTTGATGAAACCGCTTTGAGGTGTTCAGAGAAACGACTTCATCGTAATTTTTTATGATAAACCGTCGAGTAAACCGCCCAAAGTGTTTTCAAAACTAAAATAATATTTTTAAATAATCTTTACTTTCAATAGCAAAATGTTGGCCCTTCGATCTAGAAGACAGATATACACCTTAATTATTACAATTAATTATTGCATTATTGTAATAAAATAAAATTAATTGCACAGGTAGAAATTAAGAGAATAATAAAGTGAAATAACAAGATAATTAGCAGAGTACTAAATTAGTATTCTGTCATAAACACATTTATTTCCAATCAATTTCTCCTGCTTGCATCTTCTTTTGTTCCCTTCGTACCACTTATAGTTACACGAGTCTGTTTTCAATTCGAGAGGTGAGGATTTTACCTGGGGGGTCTGGACCTCCCCCAATACATACTCAGCAACGCCCACTTGAAGAAACAAATTTATACACTAGCTCGAGAAACATGAGTTATTTGAATATCAGCTCAAGAGGAGAATTTAATTCGAAATAAAGTCAATTTACTCAAACGAAATGGTATCTTATTAGAGAGTTAAAAAAAAATCTGAATAAGGGAATGCAACAATATTTTGAACTAAAAACACTCATATTAATATGCAAACAATACTCGAAAATTGGCAATATTGGCATAATCGAACCCATAACAGCTGTGGTACTGGAATAGAAATTAGAAAACCATGCCATCTGAGCCACACACGCTCCAATATTGATAATATTCCAATACTAAACTACAAAAGTGCACTAAACCCTGTATTCCGGCCTGTATTTAAATTTTTTAAAGATAAAATTAATTGCAGTCTTTTCTATTAAAAATTTTTAATGTATCTTCCAATTTCTAATCATATTTATGTCAGAAACATTTTTGGTTATTATTATTAAAAATTTGGCAGGGTCAAGGAACGAATCGAGGAATTTCGTTTTAACTAAACGAATTAAGCGAGGTTTCAAGAGAACCAGATATGAATGGACTCAACACATGAGGATGAGTAAAGAAGAATGGTTATAGTGATTAGTACTCGTGGTAGTGTTACAATAGGCATGTGTAGATTGGTGGGCTTAACACGTTCATAAACACTCAGCTCTAGACGATAGGGAAAGTGAACGTTAGTAAGACACAGTTCATTCATGAAGACAATAGATACCTCTGAGGCTAATGACTTTATGTAGTAAAAGCAGTTGAACAGGGTATACATATATGCCAACATTGCCAACCAGGTTCTTGTTCCTTCGATGCAAATGCAAGTTTATGTCTTGTAACATCTACATAAGTGCAAAAACATTACTAGATGGATGACTTACATACAATCTTACCTTTTTAAACGATTGCGAAAACTATCATCTAAGTGATGATGAACTAGGATTTTTATATTATATTAATTAAAGATACGAAGTGGTATAATCGATCATAGCATTGCTTAAGAGCTGTTATTAAGAGTATATCATAAAGACGTCTCTTTTCCTATATATATAGTTATGAATTTATTCAGGATGTCTACTGTGCGGGAAACTATTTTGAATTACTTAAAAATTTCTTTTGCATTTGTATTTGTATTTGTCATTTTTCATTTTGTATAATTTTCGGCTTTAAAATGATTTACTTTCGAGTGCTTAAACTTTAAAATGGTAAAGGTTTGAATTTTCCAATTCGAAATCTATTAGTTTTTTGGAATATATGTGAAGGATCGTGCGTGATTGTAGATCGTGATAACGTCAATAGCAGGTATTTCCATAAATTCCTTTTTTATATATCGTGGAACGTACGAGTTTCGGATAAGAGCCCAGCGATATTCGGTCTCAGCAGACTACATACTTGAGTGCCCGTCGAGTACTTGAAACCAGCGGATCCCGCGATATTTCAATATATGCATGTACGCGTCAGAGGTCGAGAGCGTATTTTTTTTCTTTAAAAATATATTATCAGTCAACCGGATCAAAAAGAGGAGTAATAACAGTCGTGATACTGAATTTCCATAAAAAATTGCTATTCAATTTCAAAGATTCTTCCCTTCGCTATAAAATAAATATTTATAATGTTAAACAAGATGATAGAAATCTTTGAAGAAAAATTTACAATTTTGTAGGCAAATACAAATCAATAAAGCGTGAGACACCATAAAATGGAATTCCCAAGGACGGCGGTATGTTTTTCTTGCTAATGCGACAAATGGAAGAGCAATCTCAAAACTTTTTGAGTAAATACTCTAAACTTGTGATTTGCGGATTTCTCAGTCTTGACCTCAGTCTACACGTGAACGGCATCACATGACCACGTGTATCACAATAAAAGGGAACGATAATTAAATGACACCCACACTTCCAGCAAACCTCTTTAAACTTTGTAAAAATATTCAAGGGAAAATAGAGATGTAAGAAAATCTAAAAATAAGTAAAAAACGCTATAAGTATTTATGATCGAGAGAGAAAAATTGTTTACAGGAAAGTCGGGAATCTGCTTGAATTTCACTTTATAAATGGGAATAATTTGCGAGAGAAACGAACAATTAATCTGGGGGGAAGTAATAAGGTGTCGATTATTGGAGGCGAAACAAATAGGCACAAGGGGATGGTCCTTTTTCTCTTACTTTTGGCTGAAAAGGTTGAGTGACGTCCTTGTGATGGAGGCACTGAATCGAATCTCAACATAGCATCGGCACCGATTAATAATTATGGCTGACGCTAAACGCTTTAATCAATGTCATCGGGCCAATTTCCGAACGCCGTTGGCTTCCATCCCGTCTCATCCTCTCTCGGCCTTCTCCTCTCCCTGTCCGTCGAACCACCACGTTATCGGCACAACTCCTCACAGGAAATTACGCGGGACACGGCCGAAACGCCGCTGCGGAAGTTGCAATTTATCAATTTCCACGCTCAAACGCCCATTCGAGATCGATACTTCTCTAAACGCAATTCTAGTCCATTGCAAACTATTAATTTTCAAATCATTCCCAAAAATATTTATAGCACAATTCAAATAAATAAATAAAAAAGTTTCAAGTGCAGAAAAATAGATGTCTGGAAAATTAAAGGCAAACTGAATCAGCATTTTCTGAGCGACACCTCCGCACAAAAGAAGACCAGTTGGCGGATCTCTCAAGGGAATAGTTTAGATTTGAATTAGATACCTTGGAGACCGGAACTTGGGAGGACGAAAAGCGGTGAAAAATGAAAATAAAAGCAGAAACGAAAAATGAGCCGAGTCATTGGACAAACGAGGAGTTTCGCACCTAAGCTGGGTCCAGGGAGATAAATTTCGCGCTACCAAGCCGAGAGAAAGGAATGGCGTTGCGATGCCACCGATTTATTAGCGAGTTTAGCAGAACCCAAGCCCTTGACATAAATCAGCGTTCGTCTCTGATTTTGAGTGATTACGAGTGGCTACCTCGACGAGTCGGATTGCCAGATGTACCTGACTAGAAACTAGTGACTTCCAGAACCCGAGCCAGAACCAGAACCAGCAGAGGAGAGCCACGAACCAGTGCCAATCAAGCAGCATTCAGTTGGTGCTAGTATAACTACTCAGGACTTTTAATTAAGCGCGCAAGCACTTTAATATTTCACCAACTTGATCGGTGGTCACGTGCGAACCATCACTTAATATTCTGCGACCACTCTGATCAAATCAGTCAGTACTTTAACCAGTAACCAAGTTCCAAGCCAACTGAAAATTGAATCACTCTTGCTTTGTTTTGGGGATATGCCACTTTTTTCAAAACACGTTTTCTTGGCTTAAAAATTCTCTAAAACATGCGAGATACACAAAAAATATTCAAAAGATTTATCGAGATTTCAAAAGTATTATTTCTTGAACGATTTTTCCACCACTTTGGGGAAATTTAACCCAACTCTTTTAATTATACTTAAAAAGGAGGGTTCTGCAGTAAAAAAAAATTTGGACCCAATTACTTCTTTCCAGCTAATTTAAATATTCGCAAATTACTCAAAGCTGATCTGCTGAAGGTGAACAGTGAACACCCGTAAGTAGGTTAATTTTCTAAGGAAGGTAGAAGCTAGAAATAAAAGATGAATACGTGGACAGGCAGGGCGCTATTAAAAGGGGGAAAAAGAGGGCTCGCGTGCTGCACGAACCCTCTGTAACGCGACTGCGAAGTGTTCAGACGTACGTTTACGTTGACGTTAATGCCTTTCGACTTCCCTTAAAATACTGAGACATGGGTACATTAGGAAGAGCCTAGGTCGGTAAGACAGTCGAGGAAATCCTGTAGAAATCCAGAGTATATGTCCCGAAAGTGAACACAAGGGCCGGGGTTGAGGGTGTGGCTAAAAGATAGCGGTGATTAGACGTTACACCCCACCAAATGACCGTTCCGAGGGTTGAAAGCTGGAAAATTCATTGAGTTACTTGAGCCAGTTACTCGTATATCAACCGGGAAGGAAGTCGTTGCTTCTCAACCCCTGTAGGGTCGTCGACACGGTATAATCCTAATTTTCTCTTGAGATAATTAATTCTAAGTCAGTCTGATAAATAATTGCATTTGTGGTCAATGATTTATCGGCAATGATTTCTTCTTCGCTAAAGCAAAAAATTACCATATATCTCTTTTTATTTATTGATCAGGCTTCATCACAGAATCACCGTCTCTTGGATTTTCCCCCATTTTATATTTTTTAGTCCTCCCTAAAAATAAAACCGATTTCTATAACTATAAATTCAATCCGTGTCAATCAGGATTTTCTTCGGCGTTCTGACTATTTGATCCGCGAGCTAACAAAGCAGCTTGGTGGGATCGTAAACCGCGCATAGCCGTTAAACGGTCAAATAAATAACGTAGCACAGCTTCCTGGGGCCTCGTGCGGCATGACAGGAGGCATGCGTTTAACGTGTTTCGGTCATCCGAAAAAATTGAACCGAAAGAAAGAAGCAAGAGGTGCCGACTGGCTGGGAAATACCGAAAAAAATTGGTCAAGTTTATGAGGGTCCGCTGAAAAAAGAGGGGCGAAAGTGAAGGAGAGAGGAGAAAAAGAGATGAAGGGAGTGAGAGAGAGAAAGGGGAAAAAAGTAGGAGCTCGAAAGAGAGACGTCGATTACATGATGGCCCTGGGCGAAATTCTGCTATGAAATGTATGTCGGAATATGTACGAAATCTCAGCCCCTTTACGAGATCCCCAGTTTGTCAAACGACCCTTGGGCATCATTTACAAGACAGAAAATTTGTCTTCTAAAAGCAAAACAAACACTTAACATGAACGGTCGCCTTCTCCGACAGGTCTATCTTCACTTTTTTTTTATTTTATAACAAAATAACAAACTTCAAAACAAAAAACAAACTTCAGGATTGAATTTTTAATGAATGCGATTTGTGATGATTTTTAAATAAATTTCGGAATATGAATTGCAAAATCTTCATGGATAATTTCAGCTATCGATTCTACGAATGCTGACTCTGTTTCAATGTCTTTCTTGCATTTTGCTCGGTCGAAGGATTTGCATAAATTACCAGTAGGTTTTATTCTTCCAAGAACGTTAACGTTAGTCCTCGAGATGCACGCGTCTGTAGCATATTTATGGCGACCATTTCTATGATGGTACCGCGTTCGGTTTGGAATCTCAGTGGCTGATACAGACGTGTTTCCATGTCTCTAACTGCGCACTTAAATTAATGATCCTTCTGATTTAGATGCCCGTGCCAGGCGACTATAAATAGAAGAAACGCTTTCATCAAAAAACTCGTAAACTTTATTCCAGTCCCAATAAAAAATGAACGATGATTCTAATAATAAATTACGAGCAATTACTTCTACACCCAATTTAATATCCACTTTAATACCCTTCCAAGTTTTATCTACTTTCAGAATTTATTTCTAGGATTAAAACCCTCAAGCAGCCTCAAGTATTCACACAAGATACTTGTAAAATATCTACAGTGTCCTGTTTTTCTATTCTTACTTTTTTCTTGATTATTATCTACGTTGAAAAAGAAGATTAGACGATAAAGAGAATTTAATAGAGTGAAGATTGTGCTTGAATGTCTTTTCGAGTTTCATCACTTCGATAAGGTCTTAATGCACCTAGCTCAAGTATTTTATTTGCCTCTGTGGCATTTAGCATGGTCTTCCAATCGAGACCATGACGAATCTAATCGACAATCGAGAAAGGATTAAGCTTCACGCATCGAGAGGATCGAGCCAGTCGAGCCAATTTTATTGAAAAACGAACCCGAGAGTTACATATCCTCGTGATGGGACTCACCCCTGCTAGACAACAAGGGCAGCTGCACAAAAAAGAGCTCCAGCTGTGCTCCTTTCGAATATAAGGGTAACTCTCGATTGCACGATATCAAACACTTCAGCGCGTGGCACTCCAGCCTCCATCGAGAATTATTTCGTACTCTCATTTATCTAAGAAACCACCATTTTTCAGCTCCTAATTTCTCTTGAAATACTCAATCACGCTCTTTAAAGATAGATTAGTGAAATTTCATTAATTACTAGTAAAACTCTACTAATTCAATTAGAGAAAAGTGAGTCACTAAAAATTAGTAGTAAATTACTAATATATATATAGTAATCGAAATCGTTAAAAACTTAGTCTGCCCTCTTAACTTGATTTCTTTATCTGCATGAAATGGATCTATTGTCTTTTTTCATACAAGCAAAATATAATTAAACTGGAGAAGTAATTCATTTCATAACTGAAGAGTGAATAAAAGTGAAAGTACGAAATGGCAAGTCAAATATTAGCAAGATTATCGACGCCAATAAAATCGAGCTCGGACATAATAGAGGTTCTTTGTGTCACTGGTCGCATTCAGAAATCCTTTCTGATGATGCGGCTCATTCGATATTGTCAGTGCAATCAGTGGTGGGCAATAATAGTCGATAGCAAGGCTCATAATTGATGCAAAAAAAGCAGGGTCCTGTAGATTGTCGAAGATCGATTGGGTGCGAGGTTGGACAAGAGAACGCGTTGTTAATAGCGTACTATAACGGTTTACGCAAACTTTGATGATACATGCTACAAGGCTGCTACCCGTCAGGATCGCAGAGGGTAAACACCGTGTAACCACCAGGGACCAGGAATGAAAGCAGGGGTAAAGGAAGCTTTGCACATCGCGTATCAAACGATTCTATAAATATTTTATTGGCTCGTCATTCAAATTTATTGCGGAAACTACAATCAAATATTATGCGATGACTGAGTCCCAGGAATTTTACACTGTTGTCATTTTTGACTCATGTATTAAACTTACTCAGTTTACAACTTGCTCTCATAAAAGACGTGAGGTTCATTCGTCTTACGTGCAGGAATACTTTCACTGATATTTCCTGACCGATTTGGAGGGAAAATAGTGGAGTGAAGAAACAAGGAGCATAACTGGACGACGGAGGGTGGTTATAAGAACTGGAAGCGGAACTAAATCATGTTCTCCGTGACGACGTCACGTGATGACAAACGACCGTGACGGCGTCATCACGCAAGAAGTAGAAGTGACATCTGATAACGACCCTAATCGCATTAGAGCCCTTCGAATCGCTCTTTTCTTACACCTCGTCCGCGTGTGCCACGATGTGGACACGATCAAGGAAATGAGTATCCCGAGCCTGCGTGACCATCGATTTCCTCCTTTTTTTACTTCTAGTTCATTTCCCTCTCTCAGAAACTTTTTGTTATCGCCTTTATATATCAAAATTTTCTTACTACTGTTACTTCTCCAAAACAAAATATACTAACGCACACATCGCAAACCAAGTGACGTCAAGCCTCTCACCTTTAGTTCGAGCACTGGATCTTTAACTATACCTTGATTAATTGAACTTTAGAGAAAAAAGATTCGTGCTTTTCATGCTTGAGGATTCAAGATTAAAATCTACTTTTGTGATGTTTGGTGGGTACAATGATCTATGTGGGATGCCGTTGATTTTTTGTAGGCAAGAGTCGTGATGGGCGTTCGTGCAAAGCGTTAATAAAAACATTTAAAAGCATGCGTGAAGAGTACTGTGAAGGAATGGCAATAAATTATACCGCGAAGCGAGAGGAACAGAAATCCCGGGGTCACTCGCACGTGAAAGCAGTCCTTTAGGCTTCAAAGTGCGGTACACACGCAGGGGTGGAAGAATGTAGTACGCGACGACAATATGCACGTCGCGCCAAAAACCACCCTCGAGCACGACCCTCCAAGTGACAATGCGACATTTTATTATTAAAGTCGAGCACCAGCTCCGCGAATCAAGTGCCTTCTCAATGCGTTGCACTTTTTCTACTTTTCCATACAGGTACACATTCAAACTAAATAACAAAACGGGGAAGAAAAGAGGGTAAAACTGAACAATACACAAACATACAATGGGTCTCCATTTCAATTCTTTCGATAAACTTCCATTTTTTCCCCAAACCCCAATCAATTCTCTTAATTCCAACATTTTATATAACACTTTACTTTTAAATTACTCATTTCAACCTAATTTTAATCAGGGACTGAAGTGTGAGACGAAAGTCTGATTCAAGAACGATATTTTTTGTATTTATTAATGTTTTAAGAGGGCTTTGAAAAACATTTTCAATCTGCAATTTGGATTAAGAGGTAATATGCTCCTTAAAGGGTGAATCGCTGGTTCAGGTAAAGGGCTAAAACGAGTTTTTTCAAGTCAGGATTGGCAAGAGGTCACCAAATAGTGTCAAGGTCTTCCAATTAACATACTTTTTTTACTACCTCACCCAGTTTTCACTTTCGAAATTTGAGACGTGATATTTTGATGTCCTAATAAGACGTTGATGTTTCATTATGGAACTTTATTTAGGTGAATTGTACGTTCGTTAGAATTTAGAAGTTCTAAAGGGGTGTAAATATAACTCACCATGCTCGCACCGACTCGGAGTAGCAACCGGTTTCCGGATTTAACATCTTGCGTTCACTATCCGACCTGAAAAGAGAAAAGTTTTAATTAGGGTTCATTCGAAATTCGATATTTGCATTATTGGGACTCAGTTTGAATTTGAATTGTGTACAGTGATGAATAATTTTTTATGAATGTTGAAATGATAATTGTATGAATTAATATATTATTGAATTAATATAGTCATATACATACAATTGTGACATTACTATTGTAAAAGATTCAAGTTATTCAACCATTTTATTTTTAATTTATTGTGTAAAGCAGTTTTAGTAAATATGGTTGACAAGCGTGAATTCAGGAGATAACTAATTATGAACGATTCGGTTATTTGTTTTAATTAGAAAAAATAATGAGTAATTGGTTTTAACATTGGTCGAGATTGATAGACAGGCCGTTATATTCGTTCCGGCGCAGTTACGATTTCATAAATAAAGAATGATAGCACTGTCATGCGTTAATAATGTCGTTTGAAGAGAGACGATAAGGGATGATCGTTCCGCTCGTATGACATGCAATTCACTCACTGATAGGCTACATTCACGTTTTAACTAACACCACCTCATAATATGTGTTATAATATTCGAACAAATTTACCACCCCTTACACATCACATCTGTGTGTGTTGCTGGCTCATTTTCCTTGCTATGGTGGTAATAATTTGAATTTGACGAAATCTGATAACCACTCAATGAATCTCGTTTCGTTAATTTATAAACAGACATCTCGTTTCCACTTTTTCAAGTTTCAATCGTTCGATACTTATCATTTTCATTTGCAGTAAATACTACGTTACTCCTACATATTATAAATTTTCAAGTATGTATTTAAAGTATTTCAAGTATTGTAGGAGATTTTAAAGGACTTTGTGGGATTTAAAAAGATTTTTGAACGGGTCAAAGAATTTTAACAGAATATAGACGATTTTCAAAAACCATGTAAAAGACTTCAAATTATTTGACTGATTTTAGGCCATCCTGTGGGATTTCAGGAGAATTCATTAGAGAATTCTTTTAATCCTTCAAATTTAATTAAATCTTTAAATCTGTACGCATAATGAATTAATAATGATAGAAATTTCTTTCTTTAACTTTTAACTACTGTACAAGTCATTCACTGCATGAAAGGATCGAATTAATGCCAGCTAATTGCTCTTAGAAATTAGGAGTAAAAAAACGATTGGAAAGCAAATTGAAAGGTGACAGGGCGTAATTCATTGTGGTAAAGCAAACCGAATGTTGCGTGTCTGGCTGTTATGACAGTAGCAGTATCGACCTCGATTACTAGCGACATTAGTGCTTGGTGGGGGTCGTGAGAACCCCATCTGTCCTCGTGTGCAGGGTGAAGAGGGTGTCGAGCTTGCAGAGGGTGGAAATCACTGTCCGCAGACATTACGCATTCATGCGTGCCGGTTGCGTGAGCTGCTCTGTGTGGGAATGCCTTTATGCTCGATGTTAATTTGAGGGGTGGCAACGAGAATGTGATTTTTGGCCGGCACACACCAACATACGTGCCAATACGACGGGGGTGCATTTTCAATTACCACTCGCACAAAACCAATGAATACCCGCTCTGATTTCACGAAAAAAATTCCCATACATTGACACTCTGATATCACCAATTTCTCAATCAAAAATTTCAGTGGACTAATTAAAACTCATTGTTAATTATCTGCCCAAAGTGATTTTAAAAAAATGAGAACATTTTTCATCTAATCATGTTTTAAAAGTTGCAGAAAAAAAGTTTTTCCCGTTTTTTCCCAGGGATTAAAATTTTTTTTATTTCGTCCGTTTTTCCGATATCATCGGTTTGTGGCTTGGGAACTTCTTATTATGAATGAAGTGTTTTTTCCACAAACAATGACAACCTTTTAAGTTTTTGCATCAGTAAAGAAGTTGAGTCGTCTTTGAGTTGTTTTCTTTTTTTGTTTTTGTGGTACCAGCAGGAAGTTACGATGGCATTTGAAGTGAGTACGTGACTTTCAAGAACGCGAAATGTTCTAATTCGACTAATTAAAGTTATATCACTATCAGTGGGTTGCATCGACCAAACGACAGGTCTACCGCGACTAATGACAAAGTTGAGTGACGATCGCACATTCTCAGCTTAAATGGAGCGTAACGTGCAGTTAGAATTAGAACTTTGAGTAATGAATACCACTCCAGCAAAAATAGCTTATCGATCGAGAAATTAATAACCAAGTCGATTATGTAAGAAAGACATGTTTCTTATCCTCAAATCAAAAATAGTCAAATTCAGAACCATATCAATCTTTTTCATTACTCTTACAAAATAACAACATCAATTTTAGGTATAAAAATAAAACATATAATCAAGAGAATGTGTGACTTTTTTGGCAATTATGAAATTTGATACTTCTTTGATTGATGAAGGAATGATGCCAATGTTGGAAGAGTTTGCCTTAGAATATAAGAAAAGGAGGATAATTTGCCGGAACTGTCGATCGTTAATGACTAATCGTTCGTGATGACGTAGGGAGTGATTCGTAAGCGTGGTGTCTTCAAGGGTGTCGTGGGACAGGAACATGTGAAGGGAGAAAATAGAGAAGGAGAGTAAAAGTATATGAACTCTCTTTCTCGTTTTACCATTTACTGGTACCTTTCGTTCTCGAATCATTTATCAAGGTGACAGGGCAATCTCACCCCCGCACTACCAACCTCGAAAAATTCAACCCGTCTTCCACCTGTCGTCGAAACATCGATCAGCCTCAACATTAATGTATTAAAAATTTTCTCTCCAATTTTATGGAAACATGTTGAATTTCCCGATTTTTCCAAGCTTCCCGGTCAAGTGCCACCCTGGAGAAGTCATAAATTACAGAGTGGAAAGAGGAACAAATATGATAAAAAAAGGTGAAGAAAGAAGTAGGGAATAAGTGAATGAGGAGTGAATTTCAGTGAGTCAATGCTCAGTATAAAGTGATCGCGAGCACGGAGGCGCGATTCAACATATAATTTCGAGTACCATGCAAGTACCGTGTCCCCGCGGGTAATTACAGTATTTATCAAACCCACAAGACCGAGTTCCCATAACCTCTACGTTATAGTGCGGAGTCCCCTGAAGTCCCACCGTACACTTTGGTTTTGGCAGGTGGTGCCCGGATTTCCCATAGTCTACTGTACTCGAAGTTAATTATCGTGCAAGTTCACCTGCATTTTAACTCCAAGTGCCGAGATTCCCATGGAAAGCGTCACCAAAATAAACGTGTCTGTTTCACTCTTGAGTGCACATCAACCCCTGAACAGGTAACTTTAAATAATCTAGGGTTGGACATTTTGTACTGATTTCAATGTTTGGCTTTCTCTTTTAATGACAAGTCATCAGAAATTAGTAACTTTGGAATTTTTTTTAGGACTAAGTATGTTCAAAAGTAGTTGTTCCTCAGAATATAATTTTATTCAACAATATTTCCAATCAGTTAGACTTGTACTAGCGGAGTACTAGTCAAATTAATGTTTTTCTTTTCAGTTGCGCGACATTTGCAGATCGTAAGATAACGTATCAGTAGCAAAAGAGGCCATTGAAAAGACTTGAGTTTTTTTAACTGAAAATAGCAGTACTCTACTCGGAAAAGATGAAATAATCAGAGTTCAGAGAATGTTTGAAAGAGTCGAGTAGGTACCTCGCGCGGTGCGAGATAAAGAAACGAGAGTGAAAATAAAACGGTGTACTTGACGGATAGAAGGTGGAACCCCGTGGCAGCGCGGTATCCGGATAATAAATCGCCCTTTTAATCACGAGTTGTTCACGCTCGAGTCATTTGGCTTAATGGAGCCTCTTGTTTAGGCCGCAATGCGGTAGGTTGCGAGCAGGCAATTTCCTCGGTCGAACGATACAACATTTTGTTTAAACCTCGATCATTAGTCACCGTTCGTGCTGTTCAAGTTACGATACACAACCGTGCCATTATCTATCGATGGGATTTGCGCTCAATTTTCGGCACGATACACCTCGACACGAGCCCCACCACCTGTGGTTTCCTTTTCTCACTTACAAGGCAATTATGTATTGCTAATCAAAGTCCTCATTTTTTAAATTCAAACCTCCGAAAAATCTCTTAGATTCCATATATTATATATATCGCCATTTATCCACCAATTTGTAACGTCATTAAGTTTTATCATATTTATTGTATCATAATTGACATTCAGTTTACTGATATTATGTAGAGTTATGTGGAAGTAATTATTGAAGGACGAAGTCGAGTTGGTATGGTTTCGTAAATCCTCTTCATGGCGCGATTCCGGTGGAAGGACGAAGCGTTCGAAAATGTCTCTGATCTACGTAAGCGTATAAGCACCAATCTATTTCATCATCAGGGAGTAATCAGTGCGAGTCCGTACGTCCGCAGGTCGGAGGTTCCGCACCCTTCCGGTTCCGGTGTTCCGGTAGGCTTGTCCCTGCAAGGGGACACTACTACTTCCGTTTTAGGTGGGATACACGCTCAGCTGAGCGATATGATGCTCGTACCATCCACGGATTCGCGGACCGTAATAAGGCCTTGATTTCATCGATTTTCGGCCCTATCTTACCTCAAATCCGGTCCCCAGAGAACTTCCAGAATTTAGTCATCTGAGATTTCAAATTGTAAGTTACTTCTGTTACTAATCACTCAACAAATGAAGGTATTTGAAGGTAGTTTAAGAATACAGTATATACTAGAATTTTACGGAGAATTTGTTGGGTGTGAAACACGAAGCTGAAAGCTGGTTGAGGTCATTTTAGTCAAGTTTCACGTAACGGTGATAATGGCGATGCAGAAGCGTGACATGGCGATCGAGTTTTTAGGCCGGGCTGATAGAAAAGAGATCACCAACGGAAGTGGAAGTGGAAGTGGAAATTGAGGCAATAACGACCGTACTCGGCGTCGCTTATCGCTTGAATATCGCCGACTCGTCGTTTCCGTAGTTTCCACTCTAAAAGTCTAAAGTTGCCTATAACCAATCTGAACACGCTTATATTTTATTTGTCAGGGAACATCCGCTGCATTTTCAATTTTTCATCTAACCCTTCTGCCATTTTACGACTTTTCCTTGCTTTCTGAAATTGAGGTCACAAGAAACTCTCGGAATAATTTTTTTTTAAACCTGAATATATATTCCAAATTTAGTAAACATGATCCAGAAATTAATATTTTATTAATTTCTAATTTAAACTCAGAATGTTGAGTTGCACTTATCATTTATTTATAATTAAATTGTTTATAGAAAATTTACATTTAAATTTTTATTTAATATAGGTTTTAATTATTTCCTAAAAATTCTATATTTATTCCTAAGTGTACATTTCTTTTCCACAAAAGAAAATATATTAAATTTTAAGCTTTAAATTATTATTGTTATCAAATTAAATTTAAACTGTGAGAAAAGGAATAAAAGGATGTACTTTTTGTAACATTCGTCATCAAGTCAGTCTCAAGGTTATTTCTCTGACATGAATTCCTCATAATCGATAATCAAAATTATTTTATCCCAGAAAATTATAGTTATAAGAAAAATTCAACTTCCTCTACAAAAGAGATCTAAAAAACTTCTACATTAAATCACAGTTTCTTCTAATTTTTCAACGAAATCACTCTAATTGTGGAGAAAGAACTTGAAGAACGTCGTATCTCTAAAAAGTCTCTGTTCGTTATGATTAGAGTTTGCAGACTGTAACGTTGAATTTGTGCAGGCAGCATCCAGTGTTGCCGTAACGATTTGAGAGAAAAACGAGATCGGAGGCTGAACGTTTGGCAAATGGCGGAGGAATCACCCTTATGGCAACATCGCCAAATGGTGAAGGTTGCACACCTGGCCGAAAAACGCAGCTGCATGTGACCCCCGATTCCATGTCGGCAGGGGATGAAAGAGGAGAAAAACGAACGGGCCCAGCCGAGGGGAAAGAGCGGCACGCTGGATTTTAAGGGGGGTGGATGCTGAGATTTCAGTTACGCGTTACGTCCCTCACCAAACGTTTGACGATTTCAACGAGCGCATAGGCGACATCCCTTCATGACTGCAGTTCTCTATTTTACAACTAAAAATTAACCCACCTCACTTATAATAATTTTTTTTCATTTATTTCATATCACAAACTCTCCTCATATCCCAGACTATCATTTATTATTTACATAATTAACATTTTTCCGGAAAATTCGAGAAAAAATGTAGACATTTAATTGGAAAAAAGTCTATAAACAAATTGAAAGGGTACCAAATTCAAATAAGAGATTTTTTTTCAAACCTTTCAGTTGATTCAAAGATACAAAGATGATACAAATATACATCTTTGTATCATTCTTAATATTGTGATAGACTTAAATTACAAATTATCTATTTAAAAAAGTGAGAACAAGTAAGTAAAGTGAGGAAGAATTTTGGCTATACTTTGTTGAAATTTCTCGGAAGGTGGGCATCAGTTAAGAGCACTTTCAGATGCGATCGAAGAGCACGAAGCTTGAAATAAATCCATAAGGCTCAAATGTGAGACTACTATTAGTATAGTAGTCCAGGCTGTGGCGCAAGTACCTCGAAGCACCCTCTCGAGTTTCGATTTCACCCCGAATGATTTTCTCTGCTCTTACCTTGTCTCCTACCTCCATTCTGTCTCATTCCCTCTTTTTTTTTGTCCACCCCCTTTTTACTTTCACTCTCTCGCTCTCACACTTTTGGCTCTTTCTTCCATCATCCGCCTTTCTCAACCACCCTCATACAATACCGCAAGATCGAGAAGAGCCACTACCGCGCTTCTAAATCACAAGCACACAAAGGGGTTCCTATCCTACATCCCCAGTTCTTCCCCTCACCTTCATCCTCTTATCGTTGTATCGCGATCCTTATTTTTCACTTCTTTACCTTCTTTTGCATATTTGCGTCTTCAAGATAGTTTAAACCATTTTTTCAGGCTATAATAATCAGTTCACATAGCTCAATGAAGGTATTTTTAGTTATACTACGATCACTTGGCTTGAGAATAAATCAACTTTCATAATTGTAACTCATTATAGAAAACACGTTTCTTTGTTAGGTATTTTGTGGTTCATAATACTCTACCAAATTAAAGTGGGATTAAAGGTTTATCATCATCAAAATAATTAAACGACATAAATAAAATTGGCTATAGGTGAAAATTTGAAAAAGTGCACAATGAACCCTTAAGTGACTCATGCCCGTGATAAACAGATGTAACCTGTCCGCAGAAAAACCAGGGAGTCCTTGTATAGTCGTTGTATACAACTATAGAATAAATAGAATTTTACACCTCACATGACGGGTCGAGTGACTTCTCAGACAAGGGAATGTGGGTATTTATAAACAAATTAGAGAATCGTCAATCACAGCTATTGTCCGTTGCCGGAACCCCTCTACATATATAGGAATATGCTAGGCTCCGTTACAAAAGGATTGTCGCACTTAAGAAAAGAGAGACGCTCGTGTCGATGAGGCGTCTCCCTCGAATTCATCGGCATTTGAATGAATTCACCTGTTTGCACTCTGCCAAAGAAAGGGTTAAAAGCCAGAGTCGAGTAGGCGAAAGAAAGCCACCTGGCGACCAAGTTACAATCATTACACATTCCTGCCTGCTAGTTAATTTTATTTAATAATTAATTGCCCTAATTAGTGAAAATTACCTTCTTCAAGTAAGGTATTTCCTCAGCTCGTATTTCAATATTGTACAATATAGAATATTCATTTTTTCTTTCAAAAGGAACAGAAAAAGAAAGCGCGAAGATGGAGAGGAACCCGGGACGCGACGTCCTGCCGAGATGGTTTGTGTTTTCACGCCTCTGTTGAGAATCGTAACACATTTCGCTGATAAATATTCATGTGAGTCGCGCGCGACTAATCGTCCACGAGGTGTTGGTTTCGAGTGCGGAATATCGCCTTTTCGCGTCACGTTTCGAAGTTTAGGACTTCGTTGTTTTGTGCCTCTTTCGTTCGGCCTTCGTGTCTCTCCGAACTGCACGCTGCCCAAAACGCGGTCTAGAAAATTATCATAAATTAGTAATATTTTCGTGCCGAAGGGGCTCTCTCGCACCTCGAAATTCCTAGGTTTCGTGCGAGACCACGATTCGAAAATTTCCGAGGATTCCAGAGTCGTTAAGAGAGTTCAAATGATATGACGATTTTGGACCTGAGCGTCTAGCAGTCTCCTGAAAAAGAAGGGTTCTCAACTCAATGTTAGAAACACAAAGGGTCTCATAAAAATTCACAAAGAAGAATTATTTCACATTTCGTATTTTTAAAAGGAAGGACAAACTTAATTTAAATATCGTTATGGCATAAAGAGAGAAAAATAATATATTTTTTTATTTATTGTATCAAATAAAGAATATTTTACGGTATTCTTACTAATAAAAAAAAAGATTATAGATTAAATCTATAGGCAGAAGAGATAAGCAATTTCTATTGAGGGTTTATTTTTTGCAATTTCTTTTCTGTTTTGAAACCAGCCAGCAAGTGCTAGTGTGAAGCAAGGGAAACTTGAAGGACGGCAGCATTGATCTTTTCATGGTGAAAACGCTACCTAAGGCATTGAGCATTGAAAAGTAAACGTTTCACAAACAGACAAATTTATTTTATTACTATGGGTACCTGCAGGCACCTGAATTTGCACCTGTAAACTGCAGTTGATTCATTATGAAACCTTGCCAGAAAAACAAAAGAAAATACACATATTGTGTAAATATTTGATTATAGTTATCTTATTTTCAAAATTATGTTCAAACTCTATATGATGTTTCTATATTTCTGAAAGTGGAAATATTTTGCAGAAAATTCCTTCAAGGATCTCATCATCACGTTCTTATTTTATCCCATTTATATAATGAAGAAAGCAATTTTTCTTTGTGCCTTTGAAGAATCTTTCGAGCCATTTAAATATATTTTTTCCAGCATCTTAGCTGGAAAAAAGTCCCCCTTCATCTTGAATCTTGACGAGACTAATGCTCTCGAGCCGTCAGTTTTCTAGTACCAAGAAGCACAATTTTACCTGGCCTGGCTCAAGTTCACTCCGTTGCTCTCCGTGCAGAAGAAATCCTGTTTCCAAGAAAACTCCCGAGTTGAGAAACTTTCCATTTTTTTCCTTTTCAGCTCTAACAAACTTCCCATGAATAACGCTTTTTGGTAGACCGAAAACGACCCGTTTAGTCCAGTTTTATTTTCAGGAAAATGGTATACTCGAAAAGCAAATGAGGTATATTTCCAAGAAAGCGTTAAAATAATTTTAAGAATGTAAAATGCATCACAAAGTAGTTGAGGTAGATTTTTCCAATTAAAAATTTCATCAAATGTCTTGACACTTTATATCCCTTCGTCACTCTTATTGACAACTCACGATTCTTTTCTACTCGGCTCTTTTTCAATGTCATTATTATTCCCTCCGATGGAATAATAGCCAAGACCTTTAGGCTCTTTTAATCTCCGGAGATCCCATTCTAAAATTTGAACCCAGATCCTATTCTTAAGTTTGGACCAGAGTCTATGGCACGCGTCCCCGGTTTCGAAGCGCCGGAAACGGCTTAAAAAATTCCACCGCATTCCTTCCGGGTTTGCTGAAGGACTGAAGCTAAAGAAAATACTTATTTTTTCCGTGGCGGAAAATCACTTGAGAGGTCTACTCTACACTGTCTACAGGAAGGCGTGAAAAAGAGAGGATCGAATGGAATCTCGGGTGTCATTCTCATTTGATCGACCGCACGTTCAAGAGTACAGGTACAGCTATAACAGCTACAGATACACGAAAGGATCTGTTCAAATATTAACTTAGAAAACAGAAGAGATTCCCAGACCTTGCTTGGTTTCGTAACACCGGTAGCCGCGTTTACACGGATCTCGAGGTTATCCGGTTTCGCGTCTGTTTGTCGACACCTTCGTCGATATCGCATACAACATATATACACACATGTCATGTCGCACGTACATTTCACAGTTTTCTGCTCAAACAAGAACCGAGCCGCGTGTCCGATACGAAAACATCAATTTTCGCTGCGAAGTAGACACTGAGAAGGGAATGTGATAAAATTTGTCCTCCGTTTATGAGCTGTCTTTCCTCGTGAAAAAGTTTTTAAAAAATTCTCAATTTAAAAGCCTACATCTAAGCTTGAAAGAAATCTTTATAAACAAAAATCTCTTGAAATCCCCGAAAAAGATAATTATCACCTCCGAAATTTTCCATGGCCTCCACTTTACTCCTCGGTTTACTCCTTTATTAAAAACGCTCCTTCTCCTTAACTTCTTCCCTCCTATTATACAAAGATATTCATCTGGAGATCATCTCTCCACAGGGGAACCTTCTCTACTTCTACGGCTCTATTTCTCTCACCAAAATGACGTGAGACTTTTTTTTCTCCGGTTCACTCAGTGGCGTTCACGTGTCAAGTGACAAATGGAAAGGGATAGAAATCTGCCGGGTGATCGATCGGTAAACTGTAGATATAGAGAAAACTGCATGCGATTGCGGGAACTCGGCGTGTCTCATAAAGACGTTCGAAATCGAAACGAAACAATAAGTCTGTCACATCAGCAGAAGATTCGACACTTTTTACTGTACAGCGAATTTTTTCGAAGGACGTATGTCAATTTCAGAGGAAACAACCTTCATTTCCAGAATTCATCACTTCTCGAAACATCAACTCAATGTCTCAATTTCTTCTATGTACTTAACATTTTTAGAAGGAAAATCTTTCCACAGAACTTCACCAAGAATGTTTATTAAGTTTCACAATTTCTCAGCCAGGCAACCTACTTTAGGTCTAGCTAAAATAAGGTTCTATCACGATAAAGACGCTCTTGAACCAAGACAGAACCTTACAAACCGGATATTCCAGTATCAGTATAGATTATAGAATCATTGAAACTCTTCCTGACGAATTAATGCTTCCTCTTTGGATTTGAGTCCGTAAAATAGAACCTCCTAAGTAAAAATACAAAAAAAAAAGTACATTTTGATTGGGAACCGCTGTACGGTAGCAAAGTAGGGGTGGGAATGTCGGCGGATTTCTAAATCTTTAAATCAGCGTGTTCCGCCGACGCAAAAGATCGCCGTTCGTGTCAGGATTGGTAGACAGTTGGGCGCCCATGTTTACCGGGAAGAGGAACGGAGTTGGGACTCAGGTAGTCGCTCGTGTTACTACCTTTATCCTCCTGCCGGTCCCCTTCGTTCTAGGACCCAAGGCAAGTTATGCGGACAGGGCAAATAGGGGTTTGGGGGAGGGAAGAGGGGATTCGGTACCCCTGTTTTCTCGCACCCAGTGCACCTGGGCGATCCAGCTCACGGGTCCCTCCCTGATTTCGGTCTTTCCTGCTCCTGCTTCTCCCCGGATTAAGTCCAGAGATCCTCATTCACCGACACGGAAATCTCAAGGATCAATCAACTCGTATCCGCCCGAAAATCTTCGAAATTCGATTCGACGTTTCGAGAAACGTGTAGGTGACTGTCGGTTCCTGCAGTCCTGCCACTTTAAACCGCTTAAAACTAAAAACTAACTCGAAATATATTGCTCAAGTTAAACAAAATGTATTAGGCTAGGTTGTATATAGTAGGTATGTAATTGAAGTAAGTGATTTTTGAGGGTTCTATTTTGGATGCTTTTGAAAAAGAAGATGGTGTTTTGAAAGTCGAGATGGAGATACAGGTGGAGATGATTGATGTAATAAATATTGATACAATATTTTCTACTTCCACAATGTTTTCTGTTCTGAAGATGATTTTTCATTATGGCCATTCAACTGCAACTGTTGCAATTGTTCAAGAAAATAAAAATTTGCATTAAGGATAGTTTACCCTCTTTAAATCATAAACGAATAAACGAATACATTTCAGAAGGAATAACGGAGGCAGACGGTGGGCAGTCTTCCTTAATTGTGAGAACAATATTTCAAACTCTTGCAAAAAATAACCTCATAATCACTGTCACGTGACCTGCTTTCAGTCGCCTATTAAACTCCACCCTCTCTTTTTTCATTTTTTCCTTTTTCTGCATCCCTATCAGTTTTCCATTCCGGAAGATGAGACGGTCGTGACGAGTAGATATATGCAGCCTAGATTTGATTTCATTCCAAGATTATTGGGCCGAACTAGTTTCGAGAACAGAATCTGGCGCTCTGTGATTTCCATACAGGAAACCGTGTAACAAGAAACCACCCTCCTCCCTTCATCACCGAATAACCATCATCATCATCTAACTCCTCCCTCCCTGTCATCCATCCGTGCCCCGTTTTCATCTCAGAGCAACTGCGCAGAGTTTAGTCTTAACATGTCACGGTGTATTATTACCTACACTTCCCTGTCAGGTATACCAGCATGATGTAGAATGTAGGCCTTAGGGAGGCTTCATCTTAACCTACATAGTCACCATTTACGAGCACTAGTGGCTAATATTGCGGGATGCAGTTTCTTGTATTTGTTTTCTATCGATCCTGTTCTCCCTTCTCTATAACGTTTCTTTATACTTCTTGGCTCTTTGTCTACCTTTAAAATAGTTTCTTGGATTGCGAGTATCAAAATCAAAAGAGGAGGAATTATTAATTAGGATTATTTTATAACAAATATTGCGAGTGTAGAACAGCTTTTGCTTCTGCACATAGATAAAGTTTTGTAGTCGTTAAATTTTCCAATAATTTTAAAATGGTTTAATTAAACTTTCCTCAGTTATAATCAATTGTTTAGGAAGTTTCGAGTATAAATTACAGAGCAGAAATGAGATATACATATGAGACAATAAGAGAATGATAGAAACGTGATAAATATAATTCGAGGAGCGATTAGCATGAATACATCGTGATTGTTCCACGTAGACGACTCGCAGACAACTCAGGCTGGACCTCGTACAGCTCATGAATCTAAATAAAGAGCTCTATGCTCACTTTCTCTCAGCCATTCGTGGTGCGGTCGCGTCACAATGGAGCTCCGTGTCCACGAATACGCAGAAGACTTATGTCCACGCACACACATAGTTGTTTCTCCGTGAAAATTCGTGACGAGGAAACTAATTTTTGGAAAGATTCGTAATTATTACTGAGTCTATAAAAAGAATGACTTATAAAAGAGTAAATGTACAATTGTACATAATTAATAACTGAAAAAATTGATTTCTGATTCTAAATATAAATTTTTAGGTAACTTACAACAATGTTAAACAATTTGTTTACTCTTATTGATTCTTCTAAACGAATCTGTGCATATTTTAAGGGTCGTAAAGAATACAAGACGTCCGATCCATGTTCACCTTTAGCGAGATAAAGGAAATGAGATGAAATGAAAATATAGACATGTTTAAGACAGCTCCTGGGTTATTCTCATAATCAATAATAATTTCTGATAATTTCCTAAAGTTCGCCTTTCTGCTTGAAATATCCCCTGCATGCTTTCCATTTGTTACACTGAAAAAACAAAGTTGTTAAATATAACCAAGATTTTGCTGAAAATAGCCAACTAAGACTGCTAATATAGCACCTGCAAACTATGTGGTAAAATTTAGCCAAGTCTCTGTTGTATTTAACCGTTCTAGCTCGGCTATTTACAACCATCACTCTATTCTTTTTAAATAATATGTCTTTAACCGAGCAAAAAAGCAGCTCGGTTAACGGTTCGTTTTCTCAGTGTACGAAATATTTTGATGTGCTTTTTAAAATTATGATGAAAAATTAATTTGATTGAGATTTAGAAGCACATTAATATCGACAGAAATTTTGTCTTCATCCGTATACAAGGTGGAGAACTTAGAAGTCGGCAAAAAGATAAAGATGAAGAAGCGATCCTAGCTGTCATTCCGATGAATCGACGAAGCCGAGAAAAGCAAAAAGCGGCATCTTTCAAGCTCATACGGAGAACTAACAGAAACAGAAGGATGCCTCCGTGAAAGAGCAAGTCCAAATTTTCTTCCTTTTGCGCTGCATCTCGACCAGAGATGCATTCCGGCTGAGTTGCGATAGCCTCACGGTGTATGGAGGGCCAGATTGAATAGCGGCCCTGGGACTTGTCCAGATTCGAAAAGTGTAGCCAGGGGTAAAATCCGGTAGCCGCCACCACGTCCAACAAAGTTCACGTTCCGCCAAAGTGCCAGAGAGGATCCTAACATGGACCAAGATCCGAAGAAATAATTTTCTTGAATTCATCACTCGAAACTAGTTTCGACTTTTCTCATTCTTTCAATTTATTTTCTCGCAACACTCGAAATCTTTCTTCGAAATCACAAGTTCAGACTGTGGGAGACAATTGAGTTGTCATTCTGGGTAATAATGAATCGACTTCACCACTCGATGTCGTCTCGCATGGAAAATACATGACATTGAATCGAAATTGAATTTGAAAAGATCCTATCACCGTTAATAAAGCCGAGTTTGCCACGATCCAAGTGACAGGAGGCGACGCCGGTAACATCGCTTCGCAAAAGAGAGAAAGAAAGAGAAAGGACGAGAAACGTAAAGAGAAAGAGAAAGAGAGAAAGAGATCGGGAGACGAACGAAGTGAGATTCAGTAAAATGTAATTTCCCTTGTTGTAGGACACGTGAGTAGAACCTCCTCGCGGAACATGTTAGAATGGTGGAGAACAGGGCGGAACTAGTACGGAACAGGATGAGACACAGAATACATCTACCAGAAGAGAGAGAAAGAGAGAGAGAGAAGAGATATTCGTCGTCAAGTAGTAATTTCCAGGCTGTCACAGCCACCTCGTCTCGTCTGCCACCTCTCGTCTCGACTTCACGTTTGTCTCGTCCTAGCATCCCTAATAAGCACCATCCAAACTCATCCCTTTGCTTCTTCGATCTACCCCCAAAACCTCTTCTCTTCCCCTATAACGCCCCTACATTTACTCACTTTTAGAACCACTGATTTACCAACGCCACTTTTACTTCTACTTCATGAACGTCTTCTTACGTGGTTTCCAATGTTTCCATCAAGTTGATTTAACATCGAAAGTAAGGGAAGTTACTTCAGATGATGCACTCAAAAAACATTCTGGTTAGAATAACGAGAATTTTGGTTATTCTAACCAGAAAATAATGTTAACACCCTTTTGAGTGTGACATTCCAAATTGAAAGGAAATTAAAATACCTTGATTTTCATTCCAGATGCATTTGGAAAATCCTCAAATTGCAGTTTATGCAATTGAATGTTTATAGACGAATGGAAATAACCTCCTGAAACGCAGGAGAAGAAAATTGAGGTAGGAGAGGAAAACAATAAATAGTAAAACCTGTTACAGGTTGTGCGTGGAAATGTAAGTCAAACACGTATGGTCAGTCATTACAAAATAAACGCATTGTACGCCATGAACCACAATGAGCACACGGTGTTCCATTGAAACACCGTGGACCAAGCAAAACACGTGCGCCGGGTGTGCCTTCCACGAGGACATGCTAATCATGAGGTCTGTCCTAACCCTCGCAAAAGTTCAGCTAAGCTTGTACAAAAGTTGTTTTCTATCCGCTCGTCATAATAATCTTTTTCTTATTCTACCTCTTCCTTATCTTCCTTTTTCTTTTTTTTCTTTTTTTCCTTTTTCCCTTCCTCTCTCTCCCCGCTTCACTGAGGACCACATCGCTTTTACGCATTTTAGCAACCATCGAGCCGTTTCGTCGTGGAACCAATTACAACCAACCCGGAATCAGAAATGCTCACAGTTTCCACGAATTTTACGATTGGGACGTTCACGGTGAATCTAACTCGTCAAGTTTATTCTCGGTTTATTTGCCAAAATTCCTTGAGATGATTCGTGACCTCTTGGAATTCCAGAGTCCTTTTTTTTTGCTCCAGCTTGTGGTTTTATTTCCGCTTTTCAATTAAGAGAAGTACTTAAATAATTGTTGTGGAGCGATTTTTTCATTTCGTATACTATGTTCTACATTTTTGTTGGAAGTTTGTTCGGTTTCTTAAAAAATTATCTGGAATTGGAAACTGAAGAATCAGTCCCTGGGACAAAGTGTGTTTACTTTCTTATAATAATACGCATGAGTCATAGATTCAAAAGAGGATATTTAATATTCTCCCTAGAACTTTTAATAATCGGATGGAATAGTTATCATCTGATGATTCCCAACTTAGCAACGCGGAAGGACTCAAGGCGGTGTAAAAGGGCTCGTGCGAGCGGTGTTTTTTTCTTTATTTTAAGTCACGAAATACTCGATGTACAAGGATACGTGCTCGATCGCTGATAATAATTACAGCAGACGTATAATTAATTCTAGTGGCCACGTGGCTATAATTGAGACTCACCTCATGCGTGCTGCCTACACCATACATTTAAAGAGAAATTCATACTCTCTCTCTCTCTCCATCGATTAGTCTCTTCTACTATTAATATTCACCTCATAACTTCCTTTAAATGTTTCATGATTTTCGAGAAATACGAATCTGTGAGCTTTTTAAACTCCACATTAGCTAAAATACAAGAATATAAATTAAACTGAAACCTTTTTTCCCCCTAAAAAAGGAACTTTGTGCCAAAAATAGTAGACAGGGGAACAAAGATTGTAACTTAAAATAAGATTGAGATAAAGGAAGGTGCAAAAAGGGGTTGATAAGGTAGAAGGCTCAAGTCTCGATTGGGGTGAATTGAAATCGAATTAAGATCACAAAGGCGCTGAAATTTGAAATGGGGAAGGTGAAAAGTAAAACTAGCTGCAAGTTAAGGGGGTGAATTGGTGTAAATAGAGATTTCTATATAAAAGCGAGGGGTGAGCTCTTAAATCATCCCTTCAAAAATTATCTAGGGGCAAGACCAATAATCTATAGTACAAAATAATTCTCTGAAGGATCATAACATAACTTATACCAAAAGATAATACCTTTGAGAAGATCTTAACTTAGAAAGGGTTTATAGTAGGTTTTTTTCTTTTAACTCTATATTTTACCAAAAAATATGAAGATCTTACTCAATGACACATATTCTATTTGTTTTATATGTAAAGGGAAGTACTAAGAGGGTTAAAATCTCCAAGGTTTCTTGTTGTAACTAGCTACTGGTGAATTTATCGAAGCTCCGCTAACTCGAGTTTCTCGCCTGCTGCAGGTGGCGAGAGCCGTTGGCGGCTGAAAATGTTCTGAGCGGGAGTTGGGGGCTCGGGGGGAGGCAAGGTAACCGAGAGAAGTTTGCACAGGTCTCCTAGGGTGGGCGGAAGTTTCAAAGTTGTAGTTTATGAATTTATAGCGGCAGAAAGCAGCAGCCGAGCCGCTTGGCAAAGGCAACTGAGTTATGCGCGCTCCGGTTTATTTCATCTCATCTCAGAGATTTTCCGCATAGAAATTTCGGCACGAAGTTAAGGGCGGGTCTTCGCGTACCGTTAACGACGTTACCTCTTCCATTCGTCCTTTAACAAACCACCCTGGACCCTAATGAAGTGTTCATAAAATCAAGATATTTTAATTTCCAATTTTTCATTAAAAGTCAATCGAGCAGAGAAAAGTATGGGATTTAGAAATGCCCTGTTTAACTTTCCCAGTATTCGGACACTGAATGAGATAAAAGGGCCTTGATCAGATCCCGGAATTTCTGTGAAGGAATGTACATAAATTTCTTGAATCCTTCATAAAAAAAAGTGGTGCACCGAAATGTCTCAAAATCCTCACATACACAGTTGCAAATCTTTTGAATGACTTGAAGTTGTAAGAAAGAAAACAAAATGATCGCACGTGTTGGTTTGGTAAAGTTCAAGAAAAATTGATCTTTTAAAAAACGAAATAGGGAAGGTCGGATCGCGGAAATGAGTGTTACGGCACGCGAGTACGTATATTCCATTTCCCGAGAATAATATGACATGAGTTTTAGTTACATGCGACACCGAAGACGTCCTCGTGATTTTGAGTGTGTGCGATTCTCGAACGTGAAAATATACAGATGCGGGCGCAAGTGTAGTTATGTTTTGTTTGTTTGCGTAGGACGTTTCAAATGCCGCGAAATACAGGTACCTGTGCTCGGTGTCGGTGTTCGTGGGCAGATTCAGTTCAGTCACGGTCCTCGACGACGCCCTCGACGCTCTACGCGACACTCCGACCTGGTGCACCCACCGTGTCTCCGGTCTGACACATGGGAAGACTCCTGCCCTACCCTATGGCCTATCCTATCATCTTGTTTCCTACCATTTCCGGATCGATTAGGTTTTAACCCCTTTTTACTCTTTTCATTAAATTAGCTTCTGTGCACCTTCCAATTTTTATCCTCTTATTGAAGATTTTAGTCAATCTTTGAATAAATAAATTATTAATATCAAGTGAATTATACGATCTGTATACTCGTCTCGCGTAGATGCTATATTTTTACATTGATTTCAATAATTTTACATAATTAAAGCAACAGAAATGTTCCAGGCAGAATTAGTTAAACTCCTGTATGAATATTACTTAAAGTTTCCGCCAGACTTTTCTCATGCTGACAATAAATGTTTATAAATTAATTCAGTAATGATAAATTTACATTCGAAGTAGGAAGGCAATTCATTAAGATGAGTTTACACAGTCGGAATATATCTCTATTTATAACTCATAAATGTGTTTTGAGACTATATCTTTTTTTCAATTCAAATGAAAATATTATATAATATATCGAAATATCACGTGCATAAAATGCTGATGAGATATAAGAAAAAATTATTTAATTATTGATTGAATTAATATTTAAATTGTAACATCATTATATACAGATATCGTGATATGTGCAGAATTTTTCTGCAGACGAATATTTAGTCAATAATGTCAATAACCCCACTTGCGAGTCTCGAATACCCTCCCTGTAAACTCACTAATACCTTAAGAAATTATGGAATATTAGTGTGCGTTAGTATGCATATTTGCTCGTTCGAAGGGATTATTCAATGGCGGACATGCCACGACGTCTCGTTTTGTTGGTTGGACATGTGCATCGTGACTAGGCAGTTAACACCTTCCACGACGATGTCAAGGACCCTGAGTCACTCGAGATCTTTCAAACATCCCCAATATTTGAAAAATATTCGTCAAAAAAATGTATTTTTACGCCAAAATTGCAAATTATCAAATAACGGTGAATTTTTAATAAGTATGAATGGATGGAAAGTCCTTGACATAAAAAAAGGCTACAATTTCTTTCCAGGCGCTGAAATTAATTACTAACTCTTATATAAACAAAAATTTAGAAGATTCATTCTATTTTTGTGCGAGAAAAAATAAAAAGGTAGAAAAACAGTAAATATATAAAAATATGTGGTATAATAAAGCTCTGTGATCTCATCCCTCACCTGAAGGCCAACAATTTGAAATCTTATCTGACATCCAAGAATATATCTCCGGTCAACAAACTCCACTTTCCGACGTACTTTCCCCCTGAACTTCTTCATACATCGAGACATACTTATCGTACCAGCTTACATCGCCAGTCCATTTCGAGTATCACTGTCATCAGGATCAAATTTTCTCTTATGCTTGAACCAAGCACTTCCGAAATTAAAAGCCTCTCTCGTATTCATCCGACAAATATAAGTTTGAAATTTGATACAATTTACACCATTACAGTTTCAATTGTAATGTCATTTCCCTTTTCTTGGACACATTTCCACTGGTATCGTTTTCCGGTAATTTGGCCGTGACCGGAAATTAGATATCCGTGAAACAGAAGCCCCTAATTACAAGATGAAGACGTTCGGGAGGAAAAATTTCAAGGGCCCTTTGGGATTCACTCGGTCAAATATTGGTTGCAGCTCATTTTGAGAAGGGATCCCCAACTTTTAAACGCCTAATTAGGGGCCGTGTTAACAGTCTTGGTAAGACAATGGACGACCATAAATCTTAAAAGCTATAATATAAACTGAAGACTCTGTTCTACAAAAACAAAGAATTTAATTCTTAATTAATTTCTCATAGGGGTAATACGTTGTTTCATTGTAAACATTTAAATGAAGGTAATTTTTCTGCATAACGTTAAAAACCTGATTTTTCAACCCCATTTTTCAAAGGAGCCCACCCATATCTACCCCATATTTGGATAACACATTCTTACTTCCCTAACATTGAACTTTTTTTCACAATAAACGACTTGCAAGATAAGCTGCACAAGGCACTCGAAGACTCGAAGTGAATACGGCGCATAATGATGTGCCCGATGCTGCGTCTAATTAATTAACGTCGTACGCAAGCAGCTTTCAAAGAGGATACAGGTGGGATCCTCATACCTCGTATGTGTTGTGTACCTCCCATGAGAAGAGTATCTATACATAACTGTATTATATGAATTTGTATTTGTATTTGTACTTATATTTATGCGAGAGGTCCTTGACATTACGAATCAAGTTTCAACAGTTAACCTTTTCTTCGACTTCCGAGTCCTCCAATTAAAGATATTTTCTGAAAATGCTCTATATAAACTCACTTCAAGATCCATACTTAGGAATAAGTTATCCTTTTGCCACGATTTCATTCACAATTTATTTCTTATCGTTCTTTTCAATATTTTCTTGTATTTACTTAACTTTTTTATAATATTGTTAGTCTATTACTCTATTTTTTGCAGAACGTCTTGTAATATTCAAAGAAGGTTGTTCTTATACTTATCAAGGAAAATTACTTATCAAGGAAAATCTTTTTAGTATTGAGGTTTTGTAAACTTCTTTGAAGGTTCAAATTATTTGATTAAAAAGATTCCCCTTATAGTAAAATCAAAGTCAAATTTTAGTGAACTACCTGCGAGTTTCACGCTTCGAGATAAATTAGCTACGAATCGGCTGCTTCTTTCGTATGTAAGTGAACCCAACGATTCGCATCTTTTGTATATAACAACGTAACTCATCCTCGCAAATGGACAACCGGTACAAATTCAAACCCATTACCGGGAGCATTCAATTTCCACGGGATCGACAAAAGCGTCACATTACAAATTCAAATCCCTGGCACGTGTATCAAATACACTGGAATTCTTTGGTTCGTTTCACCTGTTATGTCTATAGCAAAGGCTGCAAGCTATTACCGATTCTGCAGTAAACAAGAATATCTATTAACTTTTTTATTTTTATCTACCTACTAAGATTAATAAGAAAATTTACTTGTGAAAATTGAAGAAAAGAAGAAGAAATTAATCTCTTTAGTGGTTTCCGAGGTGGGTTTCTTATTTTATGTTGTTTCTAATTCAAAACCAATTATTATTTATCATTTTTGAAATTGATAAAGTTTTCAACAAACGAAGTGTGTAATAATTTCGTGATAGATGAGCTTGTTTGAGCTCGAAGGAGGTTTTTCTTAATTTCTTGGGGTATTAATATGAGCCTTTCTGGGCATTTCGATGCAGTTACTGGGTGATGATATGGGCGATTTCTTTTTCAGCGCCGACTACCTTTGAACCTTCCCCTTCCAGTGTGGCATTACACCTCACGGGAAGTCATTTCCCCTCTTGATCTGCTGAGCT
>JAUEJJ010000013.1:21627191-21638955 GCA_032164275.1 Synergus coniferae | reverse complement strand
TGACTTCCCGTGAGGTGTAATGCCACACTGGAAGGGGTAAGGTCTTCAGGTAGCTGGCGCGGAAAACGGTACTGCCCGATGATATAGCCGGGAATCTCCTCTACCGTATATCCGTGTCATCGGATACCTTCCTCGCACAGAATGTGACCTACGAGGCCCATTGTCATTGTAATATCCACAACTTTTGATTTATTTTATGGGATCATCGCATATACGTTCCATTAAACGACCAACAGCGGCCGACTTGCCTTCGCGAATGAGGTGCAAGATTTCGATCAAAGGATTCACCTTGATATCTAATTATTCATCCCTCATTGGCTCATGGCCCATCGCCCATTCGATCAAATCTAGTCACAATTCAAACCCGGATCAATTTCTTTCGTTCCAGCCATATGTTAGAATCCCTCGCCAAAACATTTCAATAACTGGATACCAGTTTGAATTAATTAACCTAATTTGATAGGCCTTCAAATATTTGTTAACAGAAACATTTTTTTCAGGCCTTCAGTTTCTCGATCGTTTTATATTTTAAAAAAATGTGTTTTTCCAAACAAAAAATGAGGTTTTCAGATTGTGGAATTCCAGGTTCTAACCAGAGTCCCTCAGGCACATGTCAAGGAAATCAAGAATCGAGACCAGGAAGAAAAAAGTGAGAAATAAGCTGAATGTATGACAGGATTCCATCCTAAGCAAACACTAACTATCCAGCTGACTAAATGCGATTCACAAGTGCATTAGGGTTACAAGTTTTTTTATTCTACAGAATCTCATTCTCTTTTTCAATGTATATCCAAACATCTAAAGCTTGATCGACTAGAGTATTATTTCTTTGATAGGAATCATCCTCTTTGAAAAAATCTTCCCATGAATCACTTCTTACTATAAATCTAGAGTGAAAAAATAACCTTTCGCATATTTCACATTTCTTTTTCCCTGAAGGGACAACTGATGAGATAAAGTTGTCCAAGTTTTTGAATAATTAAGAGAACTAATTAAGAATTAAAAACTGATTAATATTTACTTTACCCTCCCTGATTTGGACTCGGAATACTTAAATTCTGGTACGTACCTGAAACAAAATTAAAAATTTCGATTAGAATAAATCCTAACTCAAAAGTCGTGTTGGAAAAACTTGGAACAAATGCAGGAATGCGTCAAGGTAATTAGTAGTATGCTAAAACCGAAAAGTATAACTGATAAAACAACGCCACGCGTACTGGTTATCGAAACCGTGTAGTCTTGACTTAACAAGTCGTTGTGAAACGACAAGTGTTTGTCGTTCGTTTGGTTTGGTGGTTCGTCCAAGTTCGACGTTTCTTCTGTGTTTGATCGCTACCTCCCTGAGTGTTTGCTTTTACCGCTTGCTGTGCTAGCAAAATGAACGGTTTACCAGTTTGCTGAAGCCGATACTTACGCGCGAGTCCACCAACTCAAGTTTCTTTCATTCCAAGCAAATTACTCAAGAGATCACTATTTTATTCTAAAATCACCTCTTACATGGGATCAAGGATCAATAGATTCGAGAGGTCTATTTTCTTTCTTTTCAGTGTGTCTCATGAACGTATATAGTGAGCTCTTCAATGAACTAAAAAATTTTTGAAGAAAATTTGATATTGTCAAAGAATAGAAAACCCAAAGGTAATATTATCTAGAATTTGATAGACGTTACACATCTTCTACTCCAAAATATTATGGTTGAAATATTTTACTATGATTTGGCAATTAGTGAATTTGTAGAAATTTTCTGATACAGTTTAGACCTTGGAAGATTGTCGAGGATATTTCATAATATATATCAAATTAAATTATATTTAAAATTCAGAGAATCATTTAAGAAATAAAACAATATGTTTTGGTATATTTCAATCCATTCAACGAATTGTTTTCAAATATTCTCATTGTTGTCAAACTCAAGTTGTTGACAATATATAAGATAATATGTTGATACGTAAGGCCAAGCAATTGACGTTACTCAGTTTTGCAAAAATGGATATTGTATGAAAATTGAAATAATGCGTAGATAGTGAAATACATATGTTTTAAAATGAAATGTGAACTTTTTAATAATATTTCTTAAGGTTCTTTCATGGTTTTTACAAAAAGCTCGCTGTAATGTTTTTAATAACATTCAATAAGGAATATAAAACTTCTAGTCAGCTGTAAATAATTTATTTTCTATCATTTATTTATCGATGTTTACTCTCTTCTAATAAAATATTGAAATTACAAGTTATGTGATATATTTATTGACACGTGTATTACTTCGTAAGAGTTTCTATTAAAAAAAAAAAATAAAAAAAATAAAACACATACGTTCAGAAATCACCCATTAATTTAAAATTATTTATTATTATATTTTAGCAGAATATTTTTGAGTGTTTAATAAACCTAATGATTAAGTGTCCCAGGGTCGATACTCTGCCTTGAATTATCAAATTATTCTAATCATCTGAAATACTTCAGCAAATGAGAAAGATGATGAAAAGATGGGTCGAAGGTATTCTTGTAGTGATTAAGATTGAAGCACTTATTTCTTATCTAATAAACATGAGATTGGTGATTTAAAGGTGCGGAAGGAGTAGTAGACTGTTACAGTTAGAATCATTTCCGCTTATCAAGTGGCGGGGAACGATGACAATGTCCAAATAGGCAGCGGTGGCAAAGGAATTTATTAGCGAGCAGAGTACATTCGCAATAAACCGTGTGTCATGGGAAGTTATGGTGTGAGGTTGGTTATGGGTATGGTGGCAACTACTACCACTGGCAGACACCCACCTCGGGCAGCCACCGCGGTGCGACTTGTGATTTACTGCCACTGCTGCCCCACCCAGGAATGTCGCGGTTTGCGCAAGATTTTAAAAAATAATCGACCAACCCGAGGGAGCGAGTCGGAGCCCAGTATAAAAAAGAAATCATCCTCGATCCTATGTCGGGGATTTAATCTGCGCGGAACGCAGAAGCAGGTATGGGATTGCATATCTTTTCCCGAAGCCACCTTTCCAAGTTAAGCATCTGTGCATAACTTAATTCCCATGGCACACGCATAAAAACCCCAACTCGATGACCACAAACTTCATTTCTCTCCACGACACTCATTTTTCCATAAAATTTTCTATTTTAAGATATTTCACGTTTATCTTAATTCATAAAAAAGAATTTCCTCAAATTGGTTTTCCAAATATGCGTCAAATTCTCATTTATTGTTCTTAAAAATGACTAATTGTTCGATGAAGGCTCCTGGTACACTTTTCTAGAATATTTTTCACTATCTTTTCCTCTTGTTTTTTTTTTTTTTTGTGAGGAATATCTTTTTCGAAAAGACCTTGCCACCTCGCCAAGACCGGTAGCCAAATTAATATTCGGTCACTTTCATAAATTATTCAACAGATCGTGTCTGTTTTGCTGTCACTTATCACCGGCGAATGTCTGCGTTTCTTTTTCTCAAAGTCGATGTCATTCTCGGTGAGAAATCTTTGGCTTGAAAAAATATTGACACAATTGATGACCTTGATTTAACAATCTTTTTTGGTTTATGTTAAATACAGGTAAAACGGATAACAAAGTCAGATTGTGTATTGTACATTTTAATCATTTCAGGAATATAAATTCGTAAATCCATCAAACTTTCTATAAAGTCTTGCTATTGCAAAATATAGTAATATTGAAGATATGACAACAATATGAATAAGTATAGAAAAGAATTATCACTTCGTTGAAATATCAGCAATTGAAGATATTGTTTTTCAAAATTTAATAATGAAAGAGAGGATTAATAGAGGATTAGAATCAATCTCCTATCGCGAAAGCTAATGTCGTTCCACGTTATCAACACTTTCACGATAACAGGTTCTCGCACAGAGCAATGCAATTTATTCCGTAGAGCACCATTACTTGCCAATCTATAAGTTTCCTCAAGCATTACAACCGTCGTTACGCCTAAGTGCATTCCATCGCGTCATGAATTTGATATGCGTCATTGAGCTTTAATTTTAGTCGCATTGGTGCTACGACAGGTGACTTTTAAAATTAAAATCAATAGATCGATGATATGATGGGAAATACGAAAAAAAAAAAAGAAATATACTAACTTTAGTAAAGATTCACTAATTCAATTTTCGTTTCAATTCAAACTAATTATTCACTAAATAAAACATATTAAAGACACTTGATGGACACAAATTCATAACAAGAAATGAATCGAGAAATACTGGTGATTTATGAATAATAGGAAATTAATAACGAGAAGTCAACATTGTCACTTTATAAACGAATCGAAAATTGCGATTCAAATATTATGTAAATATTTTAATCTACTCTTCTTTCTTGATGTGACTTAGCTAATCCTATAATGTATATGAATAATCGATCGATAGTATTCAATCTAAATATCCATAAAGACTAGAAGTTGAACTCTCGGAATGACTCCACGTTCGGTGAGACCGGTTTCAATTTTATTTACTCTGTTTTATGCCACCGATTTTTGACATTAACGCACCGGCATTTGGGACTATTTTATTTATGCGATTCTCCCCAGGAAGGTATCCATGCTCATTTCGTTGAATTTAACACTGTCGCTGCTTCCAAAAATTATTTATTGATGTATCCTTTTCATAAACTGCATTTTTATACTGCTGATTTTATTTTAATTTGAAATTGATCATCTGTTTTTAATTCCTGTCTATAGCATAATTGAATTCAATTGGCCCTCTTGTTACCAAAAAATGTCAATGAATCTCGAATTACTTTGTAACATTTTCATCATCAACATGATCTTTCTTTTATAATTCCCCAAATTCAAATTTTTGTCTAGAACGGAACCAACTCTTGAAAAAATTGAAAAACAGATGTGGAAAAATTTATGTTCAGAAAAATCCTTAAATTCATGCAGTATACCTTATAAAAAAAGTATATTTACATTTTTTAAGTTAATCTGATTTTTCATTAAAAATTTGCTTATAGATTTGAAGTGGAATCATCAGAATGAAAAATATGCGGCCCTGAAAAAAGCAGCAAACACAGCCGAGGACGCCCGGCCAGGTACGAGAATAAAGTCCTGGGCCCGACGGGAGGCTGTTGGTTACGTCTGGACGTGTCATATTAGGATAACCAGGACTTCAGGATTCCTCGGATCCTGCTTCTCAGAGGAAGTTTCTCATTCCCTATCCCAGAATCCACACCACCCTTGCAATATTATGCAGGTGCTCGGCTAAAAATTTCGACGCTTGATTTACCAAACTAGGTTGCATAATTTTCACGCCTCGACTTCCAATGAATTTCCAGTGGGAAAGTCTTTCAAAGAAAGGAAAAAATTTTAATTTGCTTCCTCGCTTCTCTTTTGCCCCCAAAAAAATGACCTTGTCCAATTTTATAATGTTCGGGGTTGATATATATTCTTGTAACTAATCCATGCAGAGGTGCAACAAATGAAATTCAGAGCAGGTGCGAAACTTATTTTTTAATCGCTTAGGGCCTTAGATAGAGTGTATTAATATTTTGTAAAAAACTTGGAATTTGTGCAGAAAGAAGAGAAAAAAATAAATAAAAAGGAAAAAGAAACATTCCAGGGGAACGACTTTTCAAATCGCATTTTTCAACTTCCCACGTTTGGGTGGACCTGCTCCAACGTCCTCCAAACCTGGTGACTATAATATATGCTCGTAAATTAGATTTTTTCGCCAATGATTTGTGAAGCGATTCGACTGCTTTTTCACATCGTAGAAAAAAAGTCATATTAATTTAATTCCGATTTTTTATTTCGCTTTTATATTTAATGAGGATTGTACTGAGATAATTAAATGTTTAAATAATTTTATTTTTTTTTTCGTAATTTAATCCCTCTTCGTAAAAGTCTTTTGGGCTCGCTTTTGGGGATATAATTCCCCTTTATAAAGGTAATGATAATAATAAGAAATTCCTATCTCAATTTCTATACTGAAGACGTTGTACACCAGGACTCTTTATATTTATAATGAACTAGTGCACAAAGCCGAATCCAGCAAAAGTCTTTTCGCTACAATTTTCCTCCCTACGAAAAATTTTCCTTTGATCGGCTATTTACCGGTCAAAAGGAAATCCTCGAGTGACTTTCCGCTCGAGTTTTCTCCTATACTCGAAAGGGACCAGATTCTTTGCTCAAAGACTACTTTTTATGACATCCAGAGAAAAATATTCTTACTATTATTCTAGATCAAGAACACATGCTAATCATAACAATAGCTAATTGATCTTTTAAGTGAATTTAGATAGATTGATGCAAAAACTATAGATTTGGTTATTTAATAATCTGTGTAAAGGAGAATTTCTATTTGTTACGATTTTGTGGGGCCAAACAAAATAGCTACATACATTTTAATTTTCAAAGAGACTTTTTTGTATACCTATATATAATTGGATTCAAAGAGGATTTCTTTGTGATTGTTAAGGGGTTTTTAAGAAACCAAACCAACGTTAAACCCTCTATTTTTTTTTTTTTTTAACGTAATTGAATCACGAATGGAGTGGAACGTGTAACGATGGTGGGTCTATTAGTGCTTACAAGAGTTTGCCGCCATCTTTTCCTTCAAGTACTGGTACTCGCGTCCTAACCAACGTTGTACACAGGTTAAGTACTTCTACCTTCCTCAAGGACCATTTTCATCGCTCAAGACTAGTTAGTACCTTCAAGCTTGAGGGCTCCACGTGGTTATTAATTGATACGCATCTTGTTGGCGTTCCAACTGCAAGCAATTACATCGATAATCAGATTACATTAACACTCTTAAAAATGTCTCCGTCTCTTTTAAACAATTAAGTTATACGCTTGAAGTGTAATTTTGTTTCCAACCCCCTTTTCTCCAAATTTTTCATAATGGAAAATAAATATCAAATTGTTGGAAGTGCAACGTTGAATTGTTAAATTAAGGATCATAAAGTTTTAGAGAAATACTTTTCAGGTACAGAAAAGGGTCTTTAGGAGTAGCGTACACTGATCAGGTCAAAAGGTATAGTTAGTTCTAGCATGACCATTGACGCGTAAGGTCTATCTCAATCTCCAAAGTACTCATTGATATTTGTATATGTTTTCACACTTAAATACATTATTATATATAAAGTTACAGTGTTTCCTTTATGTGTGTATACAAATCCCTTACTATAACTTTTACTCTCTTATAGATTGTTCATTTGAATGATTCAGCCAACTGGTTAATTTACAAACTCTCTAACACAAATTTTATCATTTAATTTCTCATTTTAATAAAAATGTGCAATGGAATTTTAGAGTATTTTTAAGCCAATAAAACGTGTTTTGAAAAACATGGCACTTACACGGTTATGCCGCAACACCTTTCAATTGTTGAAAAGCAGCTAATAAAGTGATTATTAATCAAATATAGTACCGCAGAAAATCAGTGGATGGAATGGGATATCCGATAGCTGATTTACATGGCAAATTTGGATTTGGCGGTTACAAAATCAGGAAGACGTTGTGGTTTTATTTAACAAATTAAAACAATGAAGTAAAGTTCGGGTTCTATATTTTGAAAACAATTTCGATCAATTTCTGAAAAACATAAATCTTGAAACTAGATTGCCAAGCCACTTAGGGCAAAGCAATCCAAAGGCTAATATCGCATGCCCGCTGGCGTCAACTTTGACTCCCTTTGATCGAAGGTTTCCTTTGTATCGAACTCACAATGATATTGATTGGAAAGTCGCCTTATTTTCGCCGAGCGATATGGTTCCACCTTCTCGGTTTTCCGTCGGACGCCGTACGGGAATATCATTTTCGCTTCGTATAGGTCACCGAACCGGTTATCATCAGCGAAACCAATATGCGTAACCGGTAAGTTCTCGATAAGCTGTTCATCAGCAAATTTATGGGTTAGAAAGTCTCATTAAGCTTTACTTTGTTGCAAATTCATTCATATGTTTCGCGCTTAAGAGCCAATTTACTACTGTTATTAAATGCCTAAGAATTTAAACTACATGTCTTATCGAGTGTATAGTATGCAAATTTATAATGATAGAAGTAATTACGTGTTTATTTAATACTGATTTTTTCAAAAGATATTTGGATACTCGTTTTAAGAGTAATTTCAATTAATAACAGTTCTTATGAGCTATACTGCATAGTTTTCTTTACTGTAAAGTTTAAGAATCAGGAGTAATTTGAAATAAAAATGACAGTAAATACATTTATAAACGGTATTCTACTCTTCATGAGTCCTAACGGTAAGCTCAGAACTTGAAAGGATTTCTACAGGGAGAGATGCTTTTCTGACATGACAAATCACTAAGCATAAGCAAGACTTTACCTTCAAGCGCCAAAGGGCATTTCTCTTCTGACTCTTTAGAGCCTCTAAAAATTTGGGTGCAGTGTGTGAGAATAAAATGAAATGATTCAGTAATTCATTATTCTAATAATTAATGTACAGAAATGAATTTCTCGGTTTACTTTTCGTGTTTAATATTCCACACCGTTCCCGCATTCCACAAGTTCATTTGATTTATAGGTTTCGCGGAACTTCAAAGTGTTCCATTACTGTCTTCAAGCGCATTGTTACACACTCAATTGTCATAAGGTTACACTCTCAGTTAACCACAGTGTTTCACTCTTGTCTTAAATTAGCTATTTCTCTTCGCTGTCTTTCATTTCAATCATTTAAATTCAAATTCGACATCTAATTAGGCATTTGAGGTGAATTATCTGGAATTTAAACACCGTTTTATTGGCGAGTCCATTGCGTAAGCATTATTGTAAGTCACATTCACGCAAATGTGAATGTATGTTTGTTTATTTACATCCAAGAAAGAATAGATTTAGTAATAGCTGATTCGTTTTATTACCTTCATTATACGTCTACTCACATCATTCATAGCTGATTCGTTTTATTACCTTTATTATACGTGTACGCGCGTCTACAGTTTCTTCGGTAATAGTATACAATGAAGGTCAAGTTTGCTTTTAATTCACATTATAGAGGCATGAATGAAGCTTTCAAATATCCAGTGTTTTCTCAGTCATTTTTTGTAATGATATTATAGTGTATATAACTATATAATTATATACTGTGGTAGATTTTATTAAAGACTAAAACACCCTCAATTTACTTCATTTTGTGATAATCATGCAATTATTGTTGATCAAAGCGAGATCAAAGGTAAATTAGAATGTAGAGTTTTACCTCAAAGCTGATTTTAATTTGAATGCGGATGAAAACACTGCAAACAGTTAACACATTGACTACCACATTGTAATATTACAACCACATTCACGACTTAACGTATAGATGTCAACTGCTGTAAAAAATTACCCTTTGAGATTTATAGTTTGCAGAGTATACTCTGCAGGCATGATTATTTCAAAGTTCCCTCGTTTCAGTTTTCCCTTTGATAATTAACTTAATTTAAAAAGTAGTACAACTTTGCTTTGACCTTACTTTGATGAAGTTTTTTCATTTAATTTACATCACAGTTTAAGTACGATTATTACGATTATTACGTAGTTATTACTTCGTCGACTGAAATTCTAGTTATAGTATTCATGAATATTATTATAATGAATATGAAATTCGCATGAATATTCGGAAAAATAAAAATTAGGACAAATGATTATGCGGAGTATTCATGTGCCTCTATTTTTTTCAGTAGAAGAAACTATAATGTAACAATTTTGTCTAACCCGTATTTAAAAAGAATCTAAATAACTCAAAAAAATCCCAAATTTGGATTTTCAAAAAACACTTCCTTTAAAAAAACGCACTAAAATTTTTTTTTGGTAAAAAATAAAAAAAATGAAACGTTTCTTAGAGAGCGCGAAGGCTCGATTCACGCTGCGCCGCCTTCGCAATGACTTCATGGGGCGCGAGGCAGAAGTGTGTATCAAGCTGAATAATACTTATAGGCGACTCGTGCCCGCGTGTGCCAGTGCGTGCCTACCTATGCTAGTGTGGGTACACGTTAATTAATTGCAGTCAAGATCCACGAGGATCCAGTCCGTGAGTTTAAAACGCGAGAATCTCGGAGGGCAGAGTACGCAAAAGAGAGAGGCTGTGGGAAGTGAGAGGTGCGAAGTACGCTTCCGTGAATGTCTGTCCGGATTTTTTTTACACCGAGAGGGAGCATTTAATTGCGAGTTTAAGTAATTAGTACGTTTGCACCTTTCCGCGCCGTGCCCGCGTTTCTTTCACATCGTGTAAGGAGTATCTCTATTGCTCTCTATCTCGACAATCTATTTCAATCACAAAAGGGAAGCAATATATGAAAAGAAGACAAAAATGGCAAGTTATTAGACCTGATATATTCATTAAAAAAAAAGCTTAAACCCTTTTTTATGTTTTTATCAATTTTACAGTACCAAAGGATAAATCTATCTAATTATCATCATCTTCCTCGGTCTCGGTTTACCATATAAAAAAAAAAGAATGAGAGAAAAAGACTGTAGGTGGGTGAAATAAATGAGAATTCCGGATAAGGTATAAGGATGATAAGATAAAAACTAATTCTTTTATCGAGAACCTGCTATTAAAATGAAAATCCGCCTTCTCCGCCCTACCCAAAATCCAACAATCGTCCTTTATTCTATTATTTATTAATTTATATTTCATAACATACTGTTTAATTGTTAAAACTACTCTGAAGTATTTTCTTTATACTTTATACAAGAGAAGTATTTAGTTCCCTTTCCTCTTCCGTTATATATCCTTTATCTTTGCCAGGGATTAAAAATAATTCAGCAAACGAGACTGGGAATTGTACAAATGCGACAACTGAGTCCACTTGATGAAAGAATGCACCCCACTGAGACTGGAGAGACTCGTGCAATAATGAGTAATTAGTAATTAGTGTAGAGATGCATCCACAGTGTTCAAGCATTCGGAGGTGACCATGCGACGATATAGCTCGTTATTTTCTAATTAAGTAAGGTCGCTTGCATTCGGGGTTATCGAATTAAGCACACAATAACGATATAAAAAAGCGAGGGAGGATCTCTGCCATTTACATTTTCACTGTCGTTTTTCGCAATCGCACCTTTATGCGTAATGTGAACGCTTAGTAACGCGAAATAGTGTGAAAAGATCCGATTCGTGCATAATGTTCAATTTTCTTGTAAAAATAATATTTGAATTCCCACAATAAAGCTCAACTAAAACGATCGACTCGTATATATCCTTCATATATATGTTATTTTAGGAACTTTATTTACAGGAATAATAAAGTTCTTACAACTTTGAGGTAATGAAGTCTCGACTTTGAAAAATAGGGATGGGGTTTTATCGTACACAAAATGCATTAGTCGCCCTAATGCTTGATTCGCATGTGCGTCGAGCATCGCATAACTCTGGCGACTAATTTAACGCGATCACTATCACCCGATTTGTCTTAATTTCGGTCCTTGTCTTGTTCTGAGTGGACGCTTATCGCCCTTTTCTTGACAGTCTCGTTTCCTCCTGAGCGTCAGTTTCTTGCTAGGAGGATAAGTTCTTCAAATTTGACGATCTCAAAACAAAATTGGATATTAAAAAGAATCTATATTATCACTATACCCACACATAGAAATTTTAATGTGAATCTAATCATGGCCCGAACGGACAGGATTTGGGCCAAATTGGACTATCTATAGACGGAATCTGGACTATAGCAATAGATACTCACTGACGCAATCTAAATAAATGAATTAATTCTATATTCTATAAAGAAGGATATATCAATATCAATAATTTTCGGTTTTCGTATACGTGTACCGGAACAATATACTCACTGAAGAAATGAATTCATTTTATTA
>JAUEJJ010000013.1:21560928-21578637 GCA_032164275.1 Synergus coniferae | reverse complement strand
TTTAGAGCCTGTTCTTTAGATTTGAATTTATATCAGACGATCGGTTTCAGGGAACGTATATCTATCCTGAAGGATGAAGAAAGGTGCAGGTGAGGAGAGCTGGATTTAGATGGATACAGCTTCTGAAAAGGTGTGCGTAATTATGTATGGGGAAAGCATAGGGTATAACATATCGGGCATTCCAGCAGCCATGGAGTCTCGGAGCCACCCTCGCAGTTGGCCCGTTAAACTGAATAGCAGCTAATGAACGCGAAGCTCCAGTCTACTGTCATGTCTGTCAGTCCGTCTATCTAACCACAACGATACGAACAGTGGCAAAGTGAATTCACAATGAGCCTCGAGCTAAGCTCCTTCTAACCGAAAAACAGATCTCTGGTTTATTGTTAATGAGTCCTGATTTTCCACAAACAAAAGTATTTTTTATATTAATAAATCCAGGAGAAACCTTTTTGTTGCAGATTCCCCTTACGGACATGTAATGATCCTTTTAAAAAATGACTTACGAATTTATTAATTGTGTTATATTCGTGATATTCGTATTTGTCATAAAATTCGTAATGAATTTGTTGTGTCTACGACAATGTGTCCTGCAGGCTCACACGTTTCATTTTTCTCGCCACGATCAAATCGCGATTATTTCCGGGGTGCTTCGGAGAATCTCTGTTCAGTTATCAAGACAAAGACGTAACTTTTACGAGGTTTCCTTTTATTCGCTTTAATCGTGGCTAAATACGACGGGGAGAGTTTTACGATCTCAGATGTAAACTCTAAAAGTGATTCATTGACCGGAGAGAATAGCGACCTTGTGAATTTATGATAATTGTGGATTTTGCGGTCCGGTACGTTACATTGAGCGCTTTCTTTTCTTACAGATGTACAAAGGCTCAAGAAAGCAGAAAAAAGGGGGAGTTTGTTTTCTTGTGGTTTTGTACATTTTATAGCTTCCAACAGTTCACATCTTTCGAGCCTATAATTGGATTAATTTTATTTCTTCAACTTTGTATCGAGTGTACAATACACAAATATATATTTCGTGTACTACGAAACACACAATTTATATAAAATATTTAAAAGTAATCAAACAAAGAATAAAAAAAAATGTAGTGTAACTTATTTTAGATAAAAATTTATATTCATATACATATTTATGAGTACAACGACACAAATCCGAATATATAACCGAGTCAAGCGCTGTTTAACTTCGATGATTTTGCATGAGAAGCCTTAAACAATTCCATATATCCAAGAGGACATAATATATATAATTATATATATATTAAAATTTCCATGCAATACTCAGAAAAAAGTTTGGTAATCAAAGTTCAAACAAGTATTTGGTTGATTCAAATAAAATTTTTCTAATTCAACCAAAAATTTTTCTAAGAGAAATTGTTATAAGGATTTAAAAAAAATACTTATTCAAATTCACTTCCTTTTTTGGAAGCCAGAATCCAAGATTGATAGGTTGGAATTTAAATTTTGAGAGAAGGAAAGAATCCACATTGGCAATTTGGAAGGGTCAGAATTAGACTAATAACCAAATCAGGTAATTATTCAATTGCCTCAATGACCGAACGAGGAACGTCGTTACTCCTGGTTTGGCAGTAAGTCGTTAAGATTGATCGTTCTTAACGACTCATAGCCAGAAGAAGAACGTTTATGATCTCTTTGCAGTGACTTTGCCTTCTTGGCCACAAACGTATGCGTCAATATGGCTATATGGCGCGCATAAACATCGTCAGTACTATATGTCGCCGCCTTGTATGAGACGTGTGACGATCGGATATAAGATTTAATGGGAAAAGCTCGGCACTAACAGTGCCATCTGTCCATTAACAAAAGTCTATTTCATTCGCTGCGCTTGGCCTTAGGGTGCACTCACACCAAACTCGTTATAACTGCATACGTCCTCTCGACGATTTTAAATATCTCGAGGACATCTGCATCTCCTTGTGTTAAGGTTTCCATTTTTTATAAAGTCGCTCGCGGTACAGTTCACACATTGGTGCCCACATCTTCAGTTTCAAAATTATTTCTTTCATAGAAATATAATATATCCCAAATAATCCATGGATTTCAAACTAGAATAGTAAGTAAAAGACTGACACGAACCAAACTATTTTGACATTTCGATGATCCAATATTGACCCCTATCAGCTTTTATAGCAAAATCAATCAAATCATCATCCCAGTGCAATTCAATCGACCATCGGAAATCAGAGTGACTTGGGATCCTAATCAGTGTTGTAACACGACATTATTAGGCAGTCACCGAGGGCTCGCGCCCTCTTGACAGTGTAAGCAGTAACAAGCAAGCAAGCAGAGTCCATGTGTAATACGTATATAGCTAAGGGGGTAGTAGGGGTTTGGGTAACCAACTCGTGAAATTCAATTACTGAGACAGCGTGGGTTGAGGTTTGGGGTTCGTAGACGACGCGTGAGGACGGAGGGTTGATTTCGAAGGGGTTGAAGGGAGGGGGTGTGTGGAATTTGAGTGACGGTCGAAAGCAAGGAAATAGTGGATGGTAGGTCTAAATCTCACCTATCTGATGTTGAATCTTACCCTACTTCTCCTTTCCCCCATTTCTACTCTCTTCCTCTCATCTTTTCCTTCTACGGATTCTAACCCCTCCCCCTTCCCTTCCCTCAAATTCCCTCAATCGAGGCACGCGCGAGTACGCGGGGGAGATAGTGAAATTGAAATTGTACCTACCGATACACAATGTTCCATTATGCATCCCGAGAAATGGTTTAGGGGAGTTCCTGACAAGGCTTCTAACGTTTCCCGGCTTATTATTATATACACTGAGAAAAAAATGCTATTGAATCAAAAGTGCGCACTTTCGCGCTCGATCAAAAGCAGATCTTATTGATTCAAAATAATATACTGTATTTCAAAATATATACTATCGAATTAACAGCATCACTATCAAGTCGAAATATATCCTATTGCTTCATTGAATATTCATTTGAATCAATAGTATCTGCTTTTGGCCGAGCGCGAAAGTGCGTACATTTGATTCAATATTAGCATTTTTTTCTCAGTGTAGGTATATTGAATATTTGGAACTCAAGAAGAAGAACGGGTGGAAATTACATGCAAGTTTGAAAGCATCAGTTTATAGAAACTATTACTACACTCTATCATTTAAAAATTTTAGCCAATGAATATGAATAAATCAGTGTTTGAATAATATCATAGCACTGTCCAACTTCATTTTTACATCCTCCTTTTTTATGTCCTCCTTTGCCTTCTATTTCATCCTGTTTCCCTTTATACAGCAACTTTTCAAGGTTTGCGAGTGATCAAGGTCGAGATTTCTCATCGGAAACGGGAGTCCTGACAAGCTCAGAATGGCATCAACGATCGTGAAAATGAGAAGCTTTACTGTATGTTGTGTTGGAATATGTTAGACTACGCGACTGTCTAGGTCGATCGACGTTCAGGAAGTCGCCTCCAGCTCCTCAACCCCCTTCTCATATTTAATAACCCACGCACACATGTCTGCACACATCCACGTACGAGGATTACTCGTCAGTGCGGAGGTTCGTTACGTACAATGCACCACTGATTGACCAACCAGATCCGCCCTGAAGTGCCACGGAGTCGCCGTCGCATATCGGATCACTGCTGGCATTGTGTATCCACCGTCTTTTTCTCGCTTTTGCAGACTACCGCGTCAGATTTCTCTGCCACCGAAAAGAAAATGCGAATGTTCACTTAATTACGCGTCTTACTGCACTGTTGTGCAAAGATACACCCGTTCAACCCCTTCCTCTCAGTTACGCTTCTCTTGCGTAATATGACATTGCAGATTAAAGTACACACTGCAAGTTGTCTTCTTAATTCGCATAGAATTCCTGACATAAACATCTTACTGATATTTTAATAATGGTCAGACTGTGCCTTATCAGAGTGGCGATTCGACGGACGATTTTAAATTTAAAAACGTTTTCTTTAATAAAAAAATGTTATTTGCATAACTGTCATCTAATTAATTTAAAGTTTACGTCATCAGGGTTGTGTAGAATTTTCTCGCGATGAAAGCTCTGGGCGTCAGAACGCGAATGACGTACGACGAGTATAAGCGGAAGCTGGAAAGGACTTCCTTTGCACCCTCTGCCGCTGGCTTCACGCTTTTCCGCGTTCATAAATATTTACCAGAACGCTTGTAGGGACCGTGCACTCGGCTCTGCCATTCTCTCGGATTTAATGAACCGCACTGATTTTTCACGGGCGCGGCTAGTGAGGGGTGCTGAATTCTGTTTGTATCCATCTTCGACATCCCTCCTCCACCCATTTCAGTTATTTTCCACGAACCTCAAATTCAAGCCCAAACCCATCCAGAGACATATCGGTTTCGAGTTTTCGCATCAGGGCGATACTGATTTAAAGGGAGAAAAAAATAAGAGAGGGGGATGCTAGAAGTGTCAAGAATCGAAGACGAATTATCGCAAAATGACGTGCATACTTATTTATAGTTCTCTTTCCCAGATTTCCCTTCTCATTCCTTCACTTTCACGCTTCCTCATTCTTCAAAAGATCGCAGCTTCCATCAGAAATCCTAATGATCTGTAATGTTGATGCGGAATCGCGATCCAGTTTTTAGTTGGGGTCGAATTTTCTTTGGCTTTTTTTGGTTTGAAGAAAATAAGTGATTTATCAAGGTTTTTGCATTCTTCGGTTAGGAATTTATAAATTGAAAACAATTAAGTTTTAATACACATCTTGAATGATTTTCAATTTCTAATAAAATAAATTTAACTGCATTTCTGGTGAATGTAAGTATGACCTCATACTTTTCCGTAGTTAGTATAAATAAATTTCTGTGTGAAAAAACGTACAATAATAAAAAATCCCATCCGCTAAAGGTAATCAAAGAGAGGAAGTTCTGAAAGCACTCAAAGAATCACATATCAAAAGTATCAGAAGAGTAAGAGGGTGGGGGGTGTGAGTAAGAAATGTGCATAAATTTGGGTGAAGCGTCTCATGGTCTGACCGGTGGTACTTGAAGCTTAGAGTGGGCCTCTTGGTAACGGCGAGCACTTATTCGCTCGCTCGCCAATCCAAATGAATTGGATAATTTGATCAGCTAGTTGCTGGCCCTTTGTTGCCTCCTGGGAACTTTGAATGGTCCAGTCCACAATCATCTCGTAACCCTCCCTTCCACCCCTCACTCCTTCTCTCACTCTCTCTCTCTCTCTCTCTCACTCCCTGTTCTTTATCACGATCTCTGTCTCTCTCACTCTCTGTCTCCTTTAACCTCCCACTCCCTCCCCAAAGATATCCAACATCTTTGTTTGTCCCTTTTCCTCCTTCAACGACTCAAGCCTCGCATTGCTTCTAATATCAACTCCGGCGAAGATCATAGCAATCGCTAAATAAAGAATGCAACCACTTCCTCTCATGTCTTCTGCTCTGTCATTAAAGTTCCGACTTGCGAAATTTAGTCACGAACGTTTATGTGGCTGTAACAATTTGTAGAGAAACTTGAAAGAAATTCAGAGGGAAACATAAGTTTCTATTAAAAAAATATTTTTTGATTTGAACAAGAAGTGGTCGGATAATATTGTTAATAATTTATTAAACATGTAGTATTGCTGATTATATTTTGGTGATTCAATAGAGGTAGAGGATTGACGAGTGTGTATTGCAAAAGAATTTTCTCAAAGTAGTTGAATTGGCAGATCCTCTCTATTAATTTTAATTATGCGGATGACAGTCTTGTTTAGCATGTTGCGGTCTTCTCTGATGGGAGACATGAAATGATCATGTCAAGTAGGATCGCTTTCATACAGAAATATAAATAACATTACGTTTTCATATACTTTATTTGAGGTTATTAAGGAATTATGGCGATTTAAAATATTTTAATCCCTTCATCTTCGTCGTTCTTTATGCTGGGAGAACTCTCATCGAGAAGGGCGCGGACTGGCACAGTTTTTTAATTTTCAAGCCTCGTAATCATGGCACTATTCCATCTGAGCATTTTAATGAATCCGTCAACGACTCATCCCCCTTTCTTCATCCCTCTTTCTCTTGCTGCCTCTCGAGTGAGCAACCCAGCTTCTGTAGCCATAATCTTACAACCCTCAGGCGATAAGAAAGTTCGCTATGTCGTCGGAAAGTAGGAATAAGTAAGAACTCGAAATACTAGCACACCAAGAGGATCATTTCGAACTGAGGAGCTTCGCAAAAGAATAATAAAAACTTACATTTTCAACGAGTTTTACAACTCGGGTTACCTTGGGATCGACGGCTCCAGATTTTCTACGGATTTAAGACGCAAATCTCCTTGAGATTTTTCAGAACGCTGCTCTGAATGAGATGAATTGGAATTAATATTATTTTTAGTTTTGAGAACGAATAGAAAAATTCAAGGCGAATTCTTTCATATTGAAAATGGTTATTATACATATATTTCAAAAAACATTTTCACAAAGCGAGTAGAGTTGAATTTATTGATCACGGGCTTCGATATTCTTTGATATTCTAAATTATATGTATTTCAACTACATGGGACTGAAACTTCAGACGTCTCTATTTTTAGGCCATTATAAACTAAAAAATTGAAAAAAATTGTGCAAAGGGAATGAAGAAAGATTTAATTTATATTTAATAAGTGAAATACGAATATGTATAGAAATCTAGAAATGTGAACGTGATTCCGATTTAGAAACCAAGAAAAAAACGAGTTCCCATAAATGCTACAGCATTCCAGATCCATCCATTAATAAAAAGGCAATAATCTCCATTTCATAACGTTTCCTCTAACAAACTGTTCCAGCTTGATTAGAGCGATCATTAGCTCCTCTAAACGTCTCAAGCGAATCGATCATTCGCCACGGCGAGGCAAAGGAAGCGGCGATCGGTCTTCTGCTCTCTGAAATGAAATGAAAGAGCTCCTTTCCTGCGATCATTCGTCAAGTAACCTTCGTGTCACCAGATCCGAGTCTCCGCACAAATCACTCTCATCTTGGTCACATCCACGCATAATTTATTCGCAGACATTCCTCTTCATGCATTTACGTATGTGGTGAGCCAGTAAGTATAAGCTAAGCATACGTTAAGCATAAGCAAGTAAATATAAGCAAGTAAGCAGAGAGGCTGGCGGACAATCTCATATCTCTTGGAAGGCCTATGGCCTGCGCGAAGATGGGCTATATTAGGTCTTGGCCTCGCGGCCATGCTGCCTCCGTTTGACGCCCAGAGGAGGAGAGAACGACAGACTAAAAAGAGAGAGAGGGGAATGATTAATTACAAGGGAGTGACGAGAGAAGAGAAGACAAGATAGGAGATGCCAGGGAGGTGAGACGAGTTGGCAGGAAAGAGTTGAGACCCACAACCTTTAAGAGCTAACACGAGGGAAAGAGAAAAGCTTCACCTTGAGAAGACATGAGGTGTGGTCAAACAATCAGTTAAACACCGGAAGAACTGCGCATTCTTTTGCAAGGGGTAATAGGTAATTAACTTCGAATTCAATTCGGTTCGCCGATTGTACAATTGCAGGTGAATGGCATAAATATATATAATGGCATATTGGCAAGAATTGTTTAGACATGGTTTAGTTTAATTAGCTTTATAGTGAAAAAAATAAAAAATATGGAAAGGTATGGTCCAAAAAAATAGTTTTGCACTTATCTATTACTTATGAGACTTGGAAATCATATTCTCCATAGTAGTGAGTTTTAATAACGTTGATGGATTAAGAATAAAATAATGAAATTGCTGAAGAGGAAATGAGAAAAGGAAACGGAAGTTGATGCAGAACAAAGGGAAAAGGTTGGGAGAAACAGATGCTTTTAGGTCTTATTACGTGTCTGTAATTGAAGCATACTTGGGGTATTTCCATTATCTGTTTATCTGTCTGTGAAAAGATAGTTCCATATTTTTCTATTTCTTGTTTTTGAGCTCTTTTGTTTTATCGGTTTCTGCATTCTACTTTTCTTTTTGAACTTCTTTATATGCTGTTTGCTTATTTGGTTCTTTCTTCAATTACTTTAATGGGTCCTCTCTGTTCAGATGTACATATTTATAAAGAAAAATGTTAGAGTCATATATTATCTGAACTTCATATCAATAATTAGAATATGATATAATTCTCAACTTGTGAATGTACTATGTCGTGAATTAGAAAGACAATTTAAACAAAAATGCAGACAAGAGTCTGCTTAACATAGCAAAAACATATAATTCTGACATTCCACCAATATTGGACATCGATATTTTTTGTTAAAGAATTGATTTTTTCAATTTTAGAAAAAAAGAATATTCTTTATATTCTTTACAAAATCTGCATTGAAGTAATTATCGAAGAAAGAAGTCTTTTCCCAGAGACTTTAATTAATTACAAGACTTACGACTTGTAAAGAACTTTTTCAGAACGAGAGAAAAGTTTAGTTAAAAAAAATCAAAAAAACAAAAAGAAACTTGAAAAGAGAGAAGATGTAGTGAGAAGCTGGAATCGAGGAATGACACTGGCTGTAAAATAAGAATTTAATTATCGAAGGAAGTACTATAACGAATCGGTGATTCGATGAGCCGATTCGATAGTGCGATCCAGTTGGAAGTTCAAGGGCTCTGTAATATCTTTGAGATAAATTAATACCGAGTAGAATCGGGTCGGTAAGGCAGAGTGTGGAAGCATATTTTCAAACCCAGCAGGACGCATTACCATTGGCCACCCGATAATGTATTTCTGATTGCCGGCACGACTATATTTCGCCCACGAAGGTTCTCACATCGACATTATTTTATTCAAGCATTTACCACCCACCTTAATAGAAAATGCAATCAAAAATCATATTCTGTTTAAAAAAGATAATATTTGTAATGAAGAATATATATATGGTAGTCTCCAGAATATAAAGGAGATCTTTAAAAGAGAATTAAATTGGTGCCAAAATATACCTAAAATTTTGATTCTCATCATTCTCTACTTACTCTCGATGATTGAAATTCAGTCGTAAATAGTATTTAATTCTGCGTAGGTTTGAAGAAGGCTGATCGCAAGAGAGTATGAATAAATTAAATAATTGATGACTTTAATTTTAATTTAAAGATAGAGGAATTGAGAACCGCTTGGTGAGAACGGATCAGTCATCGGAGATCAGCGAGGATCACGGGGCGAGAATGATGGATCCTACCTAATGATCCCCCACTATCGGCTCGAAGGTATGCGAGTATATCCTACGAATATAAGTACATCGAAACTCATATGTGTTGATGTATCAAAGTGCGATGCATTATTCAAAGCAACCGTCAAGGAGAAATTGCGAAGATGGTCAGCTTTAAATATTACGCAGCAAAATATCTTGTTCAAGTTGAATTCATATTTCGAAATACCATATTCGATACAATATCTTCCTTTATAAATTATATGAGAGATCTTCATTATATACTAAAATCATGTGCTACAAACAAATGATAAAATCCATTGAAAATGATAAAACGAAATCATGAAATCAAATGATTATCACATATTGTATCCAATGGAATTTTTATCCCAAAGTTTGATAAAAACTTTTTTATTTAAAAAGAGGATTAGTAAACGAAGTTTGTCCATTTGAATCAGTGAAAATTCATTGAGGATCAGTTATCAATTGATATCTGAATGATCTGATATGCTTCCGATTATAGCCAGAGTTATATTGTCTCAAAACTTCTGTGACTGAATTCAGGTATTTATTTTTAGTTGCTTTCGCAGGTTGAATGTATACTCTGAAGGTATATTGCTAGTGAATATACATGTAAGGTGTATGTGAACTAGAAATGGGTGGCTACGTATTAGGCAGTATCGCACCAAGGCGTTATTAATCGAGTCATTGCGGCTAACCCAAGCGAGGAAGTTGGATCTAGTGTAGGTACAATGTCTATGCAGCGTTGACGTGCAGGTGTTGATGTAGGTGGCTGAGCTGCTCCGAGCTGCGTTATTAATAACCGATAATTTGATACGCTTCCAGCCATCCATTGCACCGACTTGTACTATATGTATAGAGTCTCTTCGTGCCTGCTTCTATAATCTTCCACCGACTGCACATCGTCGAATCCAAGGCGTCTTTCAAAGTTGTAGTGATGCACGACGAAACGATAATTTCTCGTTTCTAGACGACTGTTCAGATCGTCTCTGGAAAACGATCGATTTCGATTTAAAAATTAAGAGAAATGTTTTTTGAGAAGAAAGACAAGTCATCGAGAAGTTTTTGTCTTAGTGCATCACTAATACCTCGATGGGTCCATAACACTGAAGATGTTAAATTTATATACATTCATTTTATGTTTCGAGATTTAAATTTGACGGAAAGTTTTATCGTGATATTAGAATCGATAGATGAACACGTGACTGGGTTTTTCATCTCGGGTGAGCTTGAGGCGACACAAACGTTTAAATATTGCACGTTCTCATTAGAGCCTGACAAAAGCACAGGTTGAGCAGGAGACTTCGCAGGAGACGAGACATCCTCAGAAGGGATTCGAATTGACCTATTATCGATTAACAGGCACGTGCCGGTTGTCAACCGTCGATCTTCGACCCTGAATTGACACGAGATGCAATTCGTTATCCACCACCTTGTATCGCCCCTTGCCGAATTACATATCTTCGGCAGGGATTAGCGGAATCTTCTGATTGAAAGGTCGATTAAAATCCATCGCTTGGTGAAAATAATTATTTTCTTCGCAAACGGGGCATATCGGACGATAAAGGTTATCTAAAATCATTTAGCAGAGTTTTTCGACATACTGATATTAAGAATTAATGGCAAAAGCAATTTTTGACACAACCCTCTTATCTCAGGTCGTGCTAATTATTATACTCAGAAAGTGATAAATGAGGCGAAATGCATGATATCACTTACGGAATGATGAGTTCCAAACTTGACTTGGGCACCTGGAACATAAAAAAATGATTTTCAATCAGAAATGTTTTGAATTAAGAAAAAGTAGAATCTAGAGAAAAGGAGTCTTTTGCTATCATTGCGTAAAGTAAAGTGAAGGCGAATAAGTTCGCTTCGCAAGTAAGAAAGCTCCTTTCGTAAGTAATCCGTCTGTTAAAATATCAATCTCAACATTTCACTCTTTGCACAGCATTCCATCTACCCTCTCTCGTCCTGGCTGTCGGAGTCGGGCCTCCTTTTCTGTCTGGGCGAGGTCATCAAAGATGCAACAGCAATCAGCGAGCTAGTCAGCGGGCGGGCGAGTCAGCCGACTATCCCAGAGACCCGAGGGATGCACGCGAATTCTTTGAATGTCTAAATCAAACCCCGACGTAAAACAGTGGAAAAAAGCAACCCCTCTGCCTCGCAGGAACGAAATAGATGTGGATGCACTCCATGGGAAATCAGAATTAAATCAATTGTAAGTCTGGAGTTGGCATCTATGGTGATAACAGCACGGAAAAAATAGTCGCTTAAAAACTTACTTAGACTTAAAAAAGTCTAAACTAAAAATCAGTTACTGAAAACGTAAAACGCGTGTTCGAAACCTAAATGACAGTCACTGCAAATCAAATAGAAATTTCTCAACGAGAGCCAATGAAATTTTACATGATTTTTGTCTGTGTTCAACAGGCATCGACTATAGTCATTTAAATTCTAAGCGACTGCTTTTTTCCGTGTTCTCTTTATTTTGTAAAATGAAAACTTGAAGTGATTAAACATAATGTGGTGCAGGTAATACGTAATAGATGGAATCGAAGAAAACATAGGAATTTCTGCATGCAAGATTACTGCAAGTAAGAGTTGACGGACAAATTAATCATAGTAATGAAAATTGGTTATCAGTCGAAACGCGTTCTGCAGACCGAACGGTCAAAGCTAGTGGCGTCACCAGCACTGGAGCGCATAATATCCCATTGAAGACGAACGAAGCGGGCCCGAGCACTGAATTCGGGTGCAAGGGAAGCGGATCACGTTGACACAAAGCGCCCGTAATCCGTTTATCTTCTCTCTGGCCACTCCGCGTTCACGTGTTTCAGCGCACGATTTATTCGACAGTACACTAGACTCTCGAATTACCTCCAGTTTTGGTTGGTCCGGAGGTATTTCGAGTAAATAGGTCACTAATAAATATAGTAGGTAAGAGGTACCGTGGGGCAAGGAGTTTAGTGTAGGTACTTGAAACGTGACGACTGGCTGTCTCCAAGGAACCCAACTTTTGTAACTTATATAAAAGAGAGGAGGACATAACAACTGACAATAAATTAACGTAATTGTCACTTAAACCGACGTCAATGACAATACAATTACCTGTAATTAATAATAGGAACATCTGTTGGAGATATGCACAGATTATTCAATGTTATATTGTTGTAAGATAAAAGGACTGTTATTAATTCCGAAATATGATTTCCATGAATTCTTTCAACTGCAGATTATATTATACGACAATTCACTTTTGTGCCTTTATGATATTTTGCTTCATCAGAGGTATCGAGATTACAGTAATGTTGAATAATGTTTGCAATTATTGTTTTCTCATTTCTACTGTACAGCTCAAGTGCGTCTAATTTAATTATCTGATAGTCTTTTCACATCCACTTTGGCTTTTCTTATCTTCAAAACGTGCGAAACTTCAATGTGCTTTCAGCTTCGCGTGCATTTTTGAAGAGATAGGTTTAAGAGCGAAGACAAGTTTAGTGTCAAAGTGCGAACATTGGCGTCTTCCGTACTTCACAGAAAAAAGAAGTCTAGTTTTTGTTACAGCTTAAAAAAGTCTAAAGACGAGGGTCTTAAATTAATTAAGGTATAACAAAAACAAGCTGTAACAACAACTAGAGTTTTTTTTTATCTCTTTAACCGATAAAAGTTTATCAATATTTTTTAACCAGACACATGTACTAACTTTTACTTTTACTTTTTAACCAGAACTTTTTTATGAGTGTAAATTCCTTTTGTTTTCACTTGGCCATTGAAACTTCGAATTTAATAATGCAGTGAACGCCCTTAATCAAAATCTCGTCCCTTCTTCGTAATGTTCGATGCGTATTGATATAATCCAGAGGCATGCAAAGTGAACCACCCGCATGGCAAGATATTTGCATGACAACGGAAGCGCGAGCGTGTCCTTCGTAGTCGCTAATTAGCTGACGCTACATACCGGTCCGGATCAACGAGAATATTGCATTTTTAATATAAACCACCCGCCCTTACTGGGACGACACTGATTTAAGCGCCTTCATAGAGACGCCGAATAGGGTATTAAGAATCCAACAGCCAACGAGAACACTTTGATGTCTTTTCTTTCGGATAAATTCACCGCCGGGTTTATTAGAAGGGGATTACTCTAAATCGTTTTCGAGCCGATTTTCACCCCAGTGAATTGAGTGTGTGCATCAACAGATTTTCCTACCTCTTTAACTTTGGGTTAAGCTTAACAGATTTTCATCTCGCATTTTGGGGTTGGATTCAACTGCAAAAACTATATTTATAACTTCAATGGAACGAGTTTCATATAGTAGCCGCTGGAGAGGTGATTTTTTATGAGAGAATTCGAATCAGCTTTAATTTAAATTGTCGAATTATAACATATAAAATCGCGTATGAATTATGGGCTTTTTATAATCCCTTGCTCAATTTTTTTTTTATCTATTTTAGTAAAGGATTTGTTAACAGTGTGTTGATCGAGATTTTTTCTAGCGGTTATATTAAGAAAATCGCGACAGTATGCAGTTTTTCCAAAAAAAAAAAAGAAATTATAAAACGAAGATTTCTTCATTTTTTCACTTAGCAGTTAAACTCGATATTATAGTTTTATCAGCTAATAACACCGGTAATGATAAGCCTTACATTAGGAGATAGGATAGCTATAAAACGTTGAACATATATAGTAGGAAAACCAAACAAGTTTACTCTCGCCCATTAAAATCATCCAACGTATTATCGCGTGCATACTGCATACAATGCGGACAATGCAGTACATCGAACGGCCAAGATTAGTCTCCATTTTCGTGGAGCTTTAGCAGAACGAACCAAGAGGAGTCGAAAGAGAGGCGAAATACGTAGTGCACATGAAGAAAAAGCACACGAGAGAGCGAAACAGGAAACACAGAGAAGAAAGAAAATCCGTTGCGCAAGCTCTTAGGCAGCTTTTCTTTAATCTCCGCGACTTTGCGTTGGTAACGAGCGGATGCTTTATGCGTGTTGCCCGCGTGAAAATGAATTACCAAAGGTACTCGCTAATCCTTCTTTCTCACACGAACGAGACTTTTTATATACCAACTCGCGAGGCTATTCAAAATATTATCGCCTGCACTGGTTCCTGCTCAAAATTTCGCGCATGGAAAGAAACAAAACTGAAAAAAATTACGCGGGAGAAATGTAAATTATAAAGCCGAAGGAATAAAAGGAAAGTCGAAATTGAAAAGACGAAATATGCAGTTATGGAATCAGAAGTGTGGTAATATAACAATCACCCCATTCGAGGTGTAAGACCAATTAAGGTAAAATCGTAAAATATGAAAGGATTGGGTATATATTGGCTCAAATCTCTTTCACTGAATAGAGGACCCAGGATCTTGATAAGCCAGGATTCGTTTTGTGTATGGAATCTACCGAAATTGCCTCCCCCCCTCTCTTTAAACCTTGCATTTTTCACCCCTTTTTTTCATTGGCATAACTAATATTTCTCTTTGTCGCGTTTCTCGAAGCGAGGGAGACGTGGCCAAGAGGGTTAGCATTAATAAGCGTAATATATTAGGGACTCCTTTGTCAAGACGTCTTTCAACGAAGTGTCACGCCGAAACTCACGGGAAAGCTCGGGAAATAGAGAAACGGAAGGAAAGAGGAAAGGGGAAAGCTTTAAAGAGAGAAGAAGAAAGGTTTAGAGAGAGGGAGAGACATGAATTTCAAAATGAACGACAAGCAACGTTAGTATATCTCGAGACAAATGTATTCCATCGTGAGATAATACGTGTGACGTCTATGTCGTGAACGTACCATTCGTTATAAGTGGTTTTTGGACCGGGCGGACCCACGCTCCAGAGGAGAACAGCTTGACGTGTCTCGAAACCGGATGGAATGTCCAATGAAAGACGCGTTGCTGAAACGTCGACATTCCAATGTCACCTCACGATTACTCTCACAGAGAATTTCTCGTCCTCAAGCTCTTTTACTCGTTCAGTGGCTTCCTTTTCTTTTATTCGCCAGCTCGACAGGATCAGTCTGGAAGGAGGAATGCCTCCCTTTATCTTAGAATAATTTTCGAGTGATCGTTTTTTTCAAATATTTTTTTTTCGGACTGTCGCCATTATGATGGAATTATTGAAAACTTCCATAGTCTTTAAAATGCTTCTAACAGCAGATCACGAATTTATAGAAGAGAAATACTGAAAACTTTTTACCGAAAAGGTATAAAATAATTTTCTGAAGTCTGTTGAAAGCGTAAGGACATAGCTTTCTCAAGAGGTAATCCCGCTTTGCTTTTTGCAGAGTAAAATCAGTGACGATCTGGGTGCTGCGCTGATGGACGTATCCTAGCAGATAAATCGATAATCGTCCCCAGGGCCCATCGTTTTTGGGGCTTAGCATCGGCAGCGGTGCTTATTAGCAAAGTCCCCCGGCGCGAAAGAAAGAGAAATAGCCAATCAGTCGACCAGCGAAGAGAGTCGAAGAACCAGCTGGGGCACCTGCCTTCAAAAAGACCGCCGACTGAACTGCATCTTCAATCTCTATTGTTGGTGGTCGGATTTCATCCCGCGAAACAAATACTCTCACGAGCTCACCCAATTCCCGCGATTCTTTTTATTTCTTTACGTCCACCGCGGAAAAGTGTTGAAAGCTAAAGTAGTTTCTTAGCTACCCGTTTTCACCGCTTAACAAAACGACTTACCTCAAAAATTCTTGTTTCAACTTCTCTTCAGTTCGATACGGAAAATCGGATGACTTCTAAAACTGCTATTTTAGACTATATTCATATTTTTCCAAGTTTTTCTCCCCTAAAAAAAATTTAAAAATTTTTAATTGCAGAAGTTAACTTTAGATTTTTTAAAATAACTCAGTAATAATATTTCATCAGTGACTCCAGGAGATTTTCATACATTAAATGTTATTAAGTTTAAAGCACAAAAATGCTTATATTCGATAAAAATGTTGTTTTGTTCTATATATGATGAAATCGTGACCCAAATGTTTGGAGAGACCCATAAAACCAGCTTGATTGTGAAATAAGCTAGACATAGTGAGCACAAAGTAATGGCAGTGACCCATTAAATTTGAAGCCTGCATTTATGGAAAGTAGGGTGTCCCTGAAAAGTTGGCGCGACATTGTTCACCCTCCGTTTTCTGAAAGTGCGTGTGCAATTCAGAGAGCGTGAAGGCAAGTAAAAATCAAGAACGATATACACCCGCAAGAAAGGCACTCGTGTCTTGTGGGCCGTGAACTTCAGTCGATCCTCCCACGCGTGCAGACGCGCATGCGCAGGGCCTCCCTTAAAACAATGTGCCGACCAATCTCGTAAGACAAAGAAGCGTTGAGCCGATTGGCCTGTTTCTTGGAGCCAATCTTTTCGGCTTCAACACCATATACCAGACTGCACTTTCTCGCCATTTCGCGTTCTTTAAATCCCTTCAGTTGTTTCTTAGTCACCCACGCAGAACCGGGTTTTTTTTCCTAATTAGCTCTCAAGTTAAGTCAACAAGGTAGTTACCAAGAACAAGATTTGAACAAAAGACCCAAAATTAGAACTGAAAATAAATTTTGGAATTTGCAAGCCATTACAAAATTATTCAAATTGAATATTTTTGAATATATCAATTGTATAATTAAGTAGTAATGTTATTATAATCTATCTTATAATTTGCTTTAAAAGTTTTGAGAGGCGTTTAGTTCGAGATTGTGGATATAAAGCAATCGATATTGCGGAAGTGTCGAGTGACATGAATTTTAAGTTGCTCTGTAGTCCTCTTTTTCTCCCCTTTTGTATTTATCCTCTCTCCCTTTCACTTTGGGATATAAAAATCTCCCTATTTGTTGTGCTTGGTAATGGAAGAACGGATTCGAAAGCGAAAAAGAGAGATGTTTACTGAAAAGTAAACTTTGATTCAAAATTTATGATACTAATGGATTTAAATTATCTTTCCGATATAAAAACCAGCAAATCATCGAATTGATTTGGTTTAAAAAATTAAATCAAGAAGGCACATGGGTTCAGATTTTTGATAATCTACAGTTAAGAATTCTCTAATGAAGAAAAATATATGAGTAATTTTCGTTCGGAGGGTAAAGTCTCGGGTAAAGTTCATGAATCAATCATACTTCATGCGAAGCAAGAGTATACAGTGGGTACTGGGTATAAGTCTGGGTACACGATAAGTGGGAATCAGGAGGATACATACAGAGGTTGAAAGGCCCCTTCGAAGCATTCTCTCTCCGTAATGGTTGTACCGGAAGTGAGATGACGCGTGACCCCAGACGGATGCATTAGACGCACTTCCGGCAGAGCGACGCCCGGCGCCCTCGTTCGCCCGTGAAACTCAACCACCCGTTCCACCCCCATTTCGAATCTTTGAACGTAATCCCGTGATTATGGTACGACACAATATGACCGTGCTATATTACTTGTAACGCGACTTTTTAATTACTTAGGTCCTTTCTTGTTAATCCTTTCTCGAGACAGATGTTAACAACAATTCAAAAACAAACAAGAGTACTTTGGTTAAAACAATAATGAGAACCATGAATAAATAAACGATAAACCGAATGAAACAAAAAAA
>JAUEJJ010000013.1:21544314-21557719 GCA_032164275.1 Synergus coniferae | reverse complement strand
TTTTATGTCTCTGTCTGACTCTGCAGGTTTTTACTACTGTAGGAAATATTTCCATTTCCACTTAATACTATACTTTTTCATAAAAAAAAGTAAAAATATATAAACAGAAGAAGAAGATACTTGTGAAAGAATATAAAAGGAAGATTAGGCGTTTAGATTGATTTCGTCATTGCAATAAGGTATTGAGGAGTGAAGGAAGAAACTTGAAGGAAGTAGGGTTCGTTTCTCGAAGGGTAAGTCAGAAGGAAGGATTCGCATAAATCCACCCCCTGGTACTCTGGTGAAACCACCCCACGTCCCATGAGCAGACCATGAATATTGATCATTCTCATTCTCCGTGCGTACCGCTGAACGCACCCTACTCTCTTTCCACCTTCTACCTACCACCTACTATCGCCCCATTTGGGACACGATTTCAACGCCTGGCCCGAGAAAGGACTCCTATTTATGCTCGACTTTATCGTGACGTGATCTAGTTATGCTAGGCACGATCCATTCTCTAGACTCAACTTGCCAACGAAAAACAGGACCATAGGCATTACACATCACTTTACTTGCCCTATACACTTTGTCAACGAGATATTTTCGATAAAACTTAGAAAAAAAGAGAAGTCCGGGTAATTATATACATTCACATGTTACATTATTTTAACAAAACATGAGTTTTAGGTAGTAATAAACGACAATTCTTGATACGACTCGACTTTAAATCTTGAATTTCTAAGTCCTGAATTTGTCAAAAAATATATAAACAAAACAAGCATCACACTACTTTCTGGATAGACGAATAATCAGCATTCTCGTTATTCAAATCTGAATGTTTTTTGAGTGTATAATATATAGTATTAAAAACAGTAAAATACTAAATATTTAAAATGAAATACCAGCGCATCATGGAGTAACCCAGATTGGCAGGTTGCACTATAAATGCACATATTTGTGTACGTGCGTTTCGAGTAGAGCACATGGTTGCACACATTTTCTGGATTTGTGTGTATGCGGTCGGAAACTCGTCCACGCGTACCTGGCAGAGTAGCAGGTACCACAGTAGAGTTCATAGGAGAAGGTAGTTGGTAGGTAGTAGGTACTTCAGTTCCGGTGCGGGCCATTAGTTGATGAGCAACCGCGTTCCACCCCTCGGTACCACCCCCTCAAGTCCCTGAAAAGCTCGCGTGGCATTGTGGGATCTATTATTGCCCTCCTGGACTTACATGTTTCGATGCAGCCAGCCAGCCAGCCAGCCAACCAGTCAGTCAGTCAGTCAGCCAGACAGACATCCACCCTTCATCGCCGCTACAAACGCAAGGCGTATCAGAATCCCAAGTTCCCTTTCATCGACAAGGCTCGGAGCATCGAAAGAGCGCGGTTTCGCGGTTCTTCGCTTCCGGTTTGATTTTCGAGGTCGAAATCGTGTGCCTTTCAACCTTCCCACAAATTCCTTCTCTCCACAATATGTTTTCGCATCAACAAAAGTAGTTGAGATACATTTTCCACCCTCTCTTCATGCACTCTATCGAAAAGGAGCTCCCAGTTCATTTTCTATAAACCCATTAAATCACCAACTGCCTATTCAAGTGGCATAATTATTGAGGAAAAATTAAGATATTTAAAAATTTCAATTTTTCATTCTATACATGAAAATAATATTATTTTTAGTCGTGTGCAATTTGTGAGGAAGCAATTTGTATAATTTTCAGGGCGTCTTCGTTTGAAGAAACAGAATTTGCAATTAAAACGAATAAAAAGGAAAGCTGTAAGAGTAAGCATTTAATACATGGAAGCGTTTCCCTCTTTCTGTTTCCGGGACGCGTTAAGCAGAGAATTTTCTCAGTCCGTGATTCGAGGTATCCGCCATTGTTAGGAAGAAGCCGGTCCTCGACTTGAACTACACCACACCTCTTATACGCCGAGAACTGGATGATGTACTGCATCCCAGCCCCTTAATTACTGCCGCGTGCAAATTGGAAGGAAAAATTAATCGCAGAAATGACTTAGAGCCGACCGTGGGTGGGAGGGTGGATGAGGAAGCACACCCAGGGGTCGCACAAAGGGGATGAAAGGAAGTCCGGGGCAATTAGAATGATGCCCTTTGCACGGCCTTCCACGTCCGCCATCCCCTTGCCGCTTTCCACCCCGACAGTGTCCTCGCAAGACCTCGAGAACCGGAAAATCAGACACTCCGACGACACCCAGGTGGCGTATTACGTAACTCTCTAGATATATTCTATATAGTCTTTTCGATTTTGTCCCTGCAACTCTCTTTTACTGGCAAGCGACCCAAAAACTATTTACAAGAGCTCCACTGCATTTTTAGATCTACTACCCCTTTTCATTTAGATTAAGTCATTAACAGAATTTCGTGCTTCCAAGTCGCTTCAATAATTACAGTCGTATGTTTACTTTGTAAAAAAGAATACGAAAAAATAGAGTAAGTTAATTTTAAGACTTTGGATCGAGACCATTTCAAATCATATGTACAGAGGTCCAGGTCATGGTACCAGAATAAAATAAATTCACATTTATTCATTTTCTTTGCAGTTTAGGCAAAAATGAAAACTTTTGATTGCTAATAAAAATAAAAAAATGAAGTATTACCATGACTGCCTATTATATTTGCCCTATTTCCCCATTTGAAAATTGTACACTCCAAAATTAAAAAAAATAAAAAAGAATTTCAGAATTTCACGTCCAATTAGATGAAACAAAACCTGTACTTCTTCATTCTTCCCGTTCATACAGCACCAAATAACAATTAAGAATCTCCCCTATACGAAAAACTCCATTTTCGGATTATCTGACCTCCAGTCATCCGAGAGCATTGCAGAACTGAGGAAGAGGAAGCTGGTGGGGTGGAAGGGTGAGTCTTGATAAAGAGACAAAGATGAAAAATCTGCAGCAAACGAAACGTCGGAATTGAAGAAACGAAGAAAGGGAAGAAACGAAAGAAGGACAGAATGAACCCTATCACTGTAGTCTAGTCACGGGCTCTTCGCATCGGGTTCACAGTTTAGGAGCTGAAATGCGGGGGGCACAGTAGCAGCCCTTCGAGGTGTTTAATAAAGATAATGCCCGAGATAGGGTGGTTCGGGGTGGCTCGGGTCGGGACTTCGTTCATTCACTCGCTCGTTCGCGAGTTCTTCCTCGTGAATGCGCTGAATTCCTTTCTATACTCTATCTCACTTTTTCCACTTCTTTCTCGCCTCTTTTCTCTCTCACTGCTCCCCACCCCCTCCTTTTTTCCACCCTCAGAGAGTCAGTACACATCGAGATGCATCCATCCCTAGACATATGCTTCTATCTACATCTCATACACAATTATAGCAGTTAGGACCCAGCATATAAGCACTACGAATATGAGGAATCACGATTCTTGCAGATTTTCTGCCTGCAGCCGACCTGATTTACGCGATAAGTATATGGGAATTTAAAAAAAAAGTCGTCTGAATGACAACCATGCTCTGAAAAACCAAGGTTACAGGGGATTACATATTAACATGTGTAAAAGAGAGTTTCAATGGAAAAAAGGGAGGAAGGTGTGAATGCAGGGATGGAAATATATATGGCTAAGGGTGAGCTTTTTGTAAGGGCGATATGTATTTTTGCGAGGTGTGAATCATTATGATTAAAATTATTTTTAAAATGGGAATTCTGAGAGTGAATCCAGAGTAGGTACATACAATCTCTTAAATTAGTCAGACTCTTTTTGTTTTATTCCAACAATGTATGAAATTAATTCATTTTGCAGAATGGTATTTATTCCATTTAATAGAATATTTTAATAGTATATTTTAAGTAGGCTGATTTTTTTAAGGGTACTTAAAAGGGCCATGAGTTTACACACATTAATTATACAATAAAAAAATCCTCCAACAGAACTAAACCAAAGAAAAATAAAACCCACCCCATGACCACAAGTCAAATAATTTTTTCTGGAATTCAGCAAATTTCAGGTTTTTATCGATGGACAGTGTCGCTGATGATATTTGACAAGACGAGAATGTGTCTGTGGTCGATGAAGGGGCGAAGATCGGCATTTAATCTCGATTTTGGGGTTGGACGCCGATCGAAGCGACCCTCGCCTCGGCCAAGAGACGAGACGCCCCCAGAGGCCACTGTCATATCTCCGGGGGATGATTCGAGTTGACAGCTTCGCCGAGGGTAGAAGCGCACCACAAGAACCCCACACACCCCCGCACCCCCATGAAAACCCCCAGCGGCGGCAATATATGGCGTGACGTCCGCGGATTCCGCGCGTGCCGCCTCCTCCCTTCTGCACCCCCTAACCCCAGACGCGAGGTTTAATGACGTATAAACTATGCGTCGGATTAGCAACGCGGCTATGCCGGGGTTCCGTTGCGACCCCTATCACGTTATATGCCCGGGGGTGAAAGCCCGTCGTCTTCTAATCGAGGAATCCCCGTACCACGCCCTGTATCCCTTCGCGATATTTCTTTCTATTAGTTCGTTTCGATCTTTCAATGTCAAGAGACTTTCCCCTGTTATATGTAATATTGAGTTACAAATTGGAAAGTATTTTTGATGTATTACAATTTTGTGTTCTTGAAACTATTTCATTTTTTGTTTCCTTTATTTTCATCCCTCATCAAGTTTTTATTTTCGCTTTTTATATATATATTATGGTAAAAGACACTCCAGAAACTTGCATCCCCCCAGCTCATTTGGAAATCACCCGATATCATCCCTTAAACCAAAATTTAAGGATTTACGGACTTGTAAGGAATGCCAACGCATTTTATGTTATTTTACGAGATTTCCCAAAATTGCTATAACATAAAAAAATTTGAGAATCACGGTAAGATAGATAACAAGAACCCCCAATGTGTAAAAAGAAAAAAAAAAAGAAGGAAAGACTGGGACTATGGAGGCACTATATGACTGCTTGCACGGCCGTGGTATTCAATATACTCACGCCGCGCCTCATTGTGCCCCACTTGACTTTGTTGTTGGGTCCTTTTGTGCTATTTTTTATACCGAACGGCATTCTTTGTTTGGTTAATTATTCGTTTTGTTGCTTAACAGCCGCGAGATTTCTCAAACACGGCTCACTCTTTTGCGTCGGGGTAGTAAAGCAGCCAGGAGCAACAGGGGATATAAAAGAGAGGGGTGGAAAGGGTTGACAAACACGACTGTATATTATATTGTTTTCTCGTTAAGCAGCTTAATATCGTGAGGTAGGTTACGATCGTGACGCACGAATTAAATTAATGACGCATCCCTGCGATAACTCACAAAAACGATTCCCTCCTATCGTCGAACCGCAACACACTCACATTTTATGATTTGATTTGATTTAATTTAGATTGTACTGCCATAGATAATGAGTAATGATCTCGTAGATTTCGAGAGATAATTATAAAATAAAAACTTTAGTGAAAAGATAAATATACGATACAATGAAAAGAAAAGATGATAAATTAACTTTGGTGACGCAAAAGAGATTTTTTTCTGATTCAGACTCGTACTGAAGAATTCAAATTCACTTGAAAGCTGTGATACCTCACTGGGAATAATTACCGGAAGTCATATTTGTATGAAAAAGAGGATATGTAAATATTGTCCTTGACACTCTCTCGTGAAAAGTGAATTTGAAAGTCAAAAAAAGTACACACAAGCCACGCACTTCAGGGACTTGGAAGATGTCTTGGTTCTCAAACAAAAGAGCTTTTTCTATTAAATGACTCTTAAAAATGTAAATGTTCAATCTGAATTGAATAATGAAAAACTTTTGAAGAATTAACAGCCTCTCAGAGAATTAATTCTAATTCTGAGTTTTCACTTGCAGAAATCTGCAAAACGAAGTGAGCCGAATTTTTGGAATGACGCGAGGCTGGATAAGGCAGTATAATATTAGTTGATTAGCATTTCGCATTAAAAAACGGAGGTTGGATCTTTCCTGCCTGAAAAACCTATTTAAAAGTTTGATTAAGAAAGCGTCCACCATTATTCTCATGCTAATTATGCACTCGGGCATAGCGCTTTCTGAAATTACGTCAGTAAGGATTCAAGAAACTGGGTTCTGGCATAACGCACCTCAAACCCCTCGACTTTCGCCCTCATCTGTCCATCGAGATATCTCTTCCTTTTTTTCTCTTTCTCCATTTCTATCGAAATTAAAGGAAATGCGAGTACAGCAGCTCTTCAATTGCTCCTTTCACAGTTTCGTGAATAGACCGCGAAAATTTAAAATTGCTTTGGCTCCCACTCGAAGCGTTTCTTTCCACACCACTCGAAAGCGGATGTTCGCGAAAAAATTAATAAATAGAAGTTGAGATAATTTGGGGCATCAATTCGTAGAGATATAATTATTTTCCAACCAAATACATCCCCTAATTATTTCTAATAAGGTTGTTTTTCAATTCAATTTTGTTTTTTACATACCAAAAGAAATTCTTGTTTTGTTGTGCAAAAAAACATGACATAAGTAGAAATAGATTGTGAATAATTATTTGTTGGCAACTTCGGGGTTGGTGGCATGCAATTGAGAAAAATGATGTTGTAAACAGGCTGAAGGTAGTTATTAACTGGAGCTTGCAACATCATCATCCCTTAACTACAATTTCGTTAATATGTCGCGGGAACAATGCGCGAAGCTACGACTTCACGGGGTTACGATATGATTCTACTGTCATTCTATTTTCTACGCTCTGTCTGTCCGCTCCAGCAGTCCCGACCGACGCCGTACCAGCCCCAACCTGGTAAACGCTGAAAAGCAACGAGGCAACCTTTTGCCCATTTTCCCAGTTTGATGGGAATGCGTTTACACCCGCAGAACTCGTTTACGGTGCAGACCACTGAGAAATCAATGTCCTAACCCATCGCATATCGTATCGATCATCGACAATTTTCCACCGCGAAATCTCGTATAGAGATTTTCGAAAAAAAGAAGCCTGGAACTCGCTCTGCAACGCCCATGCAAAAATCAGCCAGCATTTTCATTTTCAACACTTTTTTTTATACTGCACGAAATTGTTTTGCGAACCTTTGGATACAAATAGTTTTAGTAAAATGCTCTGTCAAAAATATTAATCAATGCATGCAGTCTATAATGTAAAAAAATAATTTAGACTTACTGACACGGGTTCTTTTTACCAATTTTTTAAAACTAAGTTACCCTATTCAAATTATAATTGAGGGGTTGATTCAAAGCCAATTTTTAGATGAAAGAATTTCTAGAAACCCTCTCAAAAATGCATGCAGGTGACCCATTGATATTAATCGAGCCTTGTGGAAAGACCATTTTGAATATTTTAAATGACAGAAATGAAGTCTATAAGCTGAAAGGGAGAGAGACCGAAGGGGCACTGGTCAAGTCCGGAAAATCCTGATAAATGAAAAAGGCAAATGCACTTTTGACTTGGCAATGAGGGTGATCGATTTCGATGTCGATGTCGATGTGGACTGTAAAGGGGCCGAGTATATGGAAAAAAGATGAGGGACTCTAGGAAGAGTGGACGAGAGACGGGTTGAGTTGAAAGCATGAACCATAGAATCAGTATCTTCCGTTGATCCGAAGCGCATATTCCCTGCTTCCGGAGTGACTTTTGCGTTGTTTCTCGTTGGAAAGGGTGCCGAGGTATATATATATATATACTTATATATATACACATCCTTGAGGGGGTGCAATCAATAAGACATTCGTGACGCGTCGGTTATAGCTGTCGAGAATCTGAAAGCACGGGGGCCAGTGGCCGACCCCATGAATATCTTTCGATAGATTGCACATGGTCCCCTATCGCGTTTTGACGCGTTGCGATGTGTCGCGTTTCTACGTGTTATGGTACGAGGGTGGATACAGTGTGCACTCACCCATCTCCTGTGGTTACGTTTTCTTAAAAAAAGTATCTCCATCTCATTTGATAACGCTCTTTTCCAACCTGTATTTACAATTTTCTCAAACTGTTTTTTCCACTCGCGATAGCGTAAATGACTTTCATGAAAGAACAAAATAATTTCTGATTCATTCGGATTGAGTGTGGCTTCCTAAAATTTGTGATTGTTTCTTAAACTGGAATTTACCAAAAATTTATCATTTTTCAAACGTGACAGGAAATTAAGACGCTCATAAATGAAATTATATAAGGCAATGCTTGAAAAGCGACATCACGTATGGAGGAGAGAGTGGGAAGAGTATCGTTCGCGCGTCGCATCCCTAATCATGTAAGAAAATAAATATTCTGTCGTTGAAGATAGGCGTAATATGGCGGCAGGCACGTACGCGATACTTTCTGACGTTCGGTCTTATACGCTGCGGAATACCATTATCATGTATAATGGGCCTGCAATTAACTCGACGGCGTGCATAAATCTTCACGTGAAAGGACAGGATGCCGTATTTAAATAAATAAGTAGCTTCATTGTCCCGTGCCTTCTCGGATCTCTGGATTGTGGTGTTGGACGTTCAGCGTCTTCAAGTTTGAGAAATGAAAAAAAATGCTAATCAGTCCAAAATGTCGGTGAGCGCGCGCGCGTACGCGAGGGCGAAAGGTCCCTGGGGCCGAGTGTGAACAAGGTGAGAACCGTTTTGAAACACGCGGTAATTTAAGCGACACGGCTGCCATGTTGAAAGCCTCGCTTAACGAGGACAAATTTCTCGAGAGAACACGTCATGGACTTGAGGCTTAGCTCTTCTTTCTGGACCCTCCCACCCAATATAACACTCTCAGATACGCAGGATATTAAATTCAATCGAGTTGTTGTTATCCAAATGTCGGAATAATAGGACTTTAGGTCATCCTTAATTGAGGCTCTTCACAGAGGAATTTGAGAATTTGTTAAGCAATTATTAATAAATGAATCTCAATTTTAAATGCTTCAACATAAAAAAAATTAGGTGTGAGTATTTAAGAGTAATTATATATTTTGAGAGCATATATATAGATATAAACATTATATTTATTATATTAGTTATTAGTATCACAACTTACTAAGCCCGTTTTTATAGACTTAAAACTAGTTTTAAGCTTATTTTTTTATCTTAAAAAAAGACCCGATTTTCTTAATTCAAGATATTGAAAATAATAATACTTTTTTATAGACCTTTTTATGCAGTATATATATTGCAGAGCATTGTCGTCAGAAAATCCGACTATTATTTTTCCATGCCATCAGCAAGGAAGAATCGACATCAGAACAACGATTATTTTCGACACTTGCGACACGCAGATATCATCCAACATGTAAAAACGATTCGCGGGTGCCACCTCGCCACCCTCTCGGGTGTCCTCACCGGCGATATAAATCACGCTGCACATACATCATTCTACCTTCTCTCCTGGCAAGGGGTAGCAACGTCAACTAAAAAAGTAACTGAAAACCCGGAGAGCGACAAACCGCCAGCTTATCCAGTTACCCTATTCGTGGGAGGGTTCGTTCGCATCAGTTTTTCTTTCATTTTTTCCAGCTCTTACTCTTTTTAAATCTCTCCATTCGCCTCCTTTTCAATCCTCCTTTCACTTCTAGTCATCCTATCTTTTTAAACAAATAGAAAAAGAGAAACTCGCGAGGTAAATTTATTTTCATATTCTAGGAAACGAAAATATATTGCTGAATACAATAGACTGAATTCATTTTCTAATGTACATTTTAAAAACCCAACAGATCTTATAAATATTCATAATTAATTTTTCAAAAACTAAATAAATTACCCCTATTATCATAGAAAAGTAGTTGGAAACAATAATTTATCCTTTCCCAGAAGTGGATGCATTCCTAACAGAGTTTCTCTCTGTTCCTAAAATAATAAACACTGATTCACTCGCTTTTTCCCCTCACTTCATGGAAAACCTCAACATCATCTTCAGCTAATAACCTCTTAATGGTTCCAACATTCTCACGGAGATGACAAAGAAAAATCAAAGACATCGTTACTTTTCGCCGGATCCCAAGTGGGACTTAACGGGTGCGTTTATTTGTCCGAAAAGTAATCCAATTGAAGACTCTCTTTGACAATACGAACGTCGTGTCGCTTAATCGCACCACAAGACTAACTAGCCTTGTATCCCTCGATTTTCGAGGTTAACGAACAATGGACAATGGGTGACACCAGCCAATATTCCGGTATCCTCGCTGAAGCCAATCGCCGTGACTTTTTGTTTCCGCAAAACGCCGCTGGTACGCACAATCTTCCCGCATTGCCATAGAACCGGTGTATTGTCTTGAAACCTATATGAATCCTATTTCCCTGACCACCCCTTACATTCCTCCTCCTATTAATTTAACCCCCCACCCCCACCAACTTTGTCAACGTAACCCCTACTCACTCCTTCTTCCGACATCGTGACATTATTAGCCGACCGTTACGTAACGATCCGTGAATACAAGATAGACCACGGTAATAGATACTGCAATTAATCGTCCTGAGATGTCCGAGGGTGACGTCCATGAGAAACGCCATAATGTCGCTTCCTCTTTGAGTTTGGGTGGATCGTAAATGCAAGCTCGTGTGTTAATAAATACCCTTAGGCACGAGGGATGAAGAGCCTAATCACGTGATCATCTGTCTTTATTGACTTACGATTAGTAAGGTCACAGGAAACTTCGTTTGCGGTTTATTTCGAGAGAGGGCGTCAGGAAGGGTGACAAAATTCCTTTTGACTTTTACGATACTTTCCTCTGCTAATGTAAGGTTAATGACTCATTACTTGGTGTGGATAAGGTTAATGAATTTTTAGGCGTGGGGAGCTACGAGCAACTTTTTCAATTATATTTTTTATCTTGGAAAACTGATTTTAGAAATCAGGGTATACTAAGTTACTTCTTTAATTAATTACAAGCAACAAAAGGGATGAGTCTTACAAATGATTATAATGAAATAATTCATAGAGTCATCAAATCTTGGATATATGTAAAAATGTACAATATACTGTTTGAAAAATCTGTATTAAATGTAATAAATAATTTTTAAATTTTAGAGATGGATAAGTTGAATTTAATACACCATTATATATTAAAATTCCAAACATTTCTAACAGTACACATATAATTTAGATTTCTGATGTAATCTCCTGTACTGAAACACTTTCCTCTTAAACATTGTAACATGGATTTTGAACTATGACCATTACTCTGCACATCTAGTGCGACACCACTCGCACTAAAAAAAAATGAACAAATGGTCGATTCAGATACTCCAGAGCGTCGAAATGTCCAGCCATCGTTGTGGCTTCCTCGACCTGACAGAATCAGGGAATTGAAACAGAGACAGAGGGCAGTTACGGTCGTGGAGCCTATCTGTGTAAATTACCCACTCATACATAAAACTCCGTGTATCTATGTCATATATACCGACACTATTTGCATATGTATTATCCATGTGTAATGTATGTATGTGTATATTTGAGTGTGTACATCAGTGTGTATTTATATATAGGTGTAGAGACGCGAGCTTGGGCAGTGCGTATCGATCTGGCCGTGTTATGTGCGTGCCAGAGGTTGGGGTCCCGGTATGGACCAATCGGAGGGCCACTCCTCTCTTCCTCCTCCACCACCTCCTCCCATCCTCTTCCACCCTCGCGATCACTCGCTCATTCACTCTCTCTTTCTCTCTCTCTCTCTTCCTCTCTTATCCGATTTCATTTTCTCTCTTTTTCTGATTCTCTCTCATTCCCTCTGCCCTCAAAGGTATAGGTAGCATGTAGACAATACATGCGTATGCAGTGTGCCTACCTGTCTGATAACGCCGGCTGATAACGCAATGCACGCTGGTTGTGTTGAAACAATAGCATGGCGGCCACCTGCTCAAGAGCAAAGTTTCTCCAAATGGCACGGACTAGCACAAACTCCGGAAACCAGAGAGACGAATCGCTATAGCAAAGAAACATTCGTCAACGATGGAGTTTCGTTCTTCTCGCTTTGGAACGGGAAACGTCAGAGAGAAAAAATGTACAGCGCATTGTTCCGAGTTCATTGCGCTTATCGCGAAGGAGTTTTCAATGCTCGCTGCACAACAAAATATTTGATACATTCCTGTATACACTTGCAATAATTTGTAATATGGAAATTTTTAAATGAAAAAATATCTGAATAATGAATTCATTAAAATCAATATAATACAACACTCGGTACCGAATTGGTTTACCTGTCGACAAATTCAACTTTTGTTAAGTTGGATGAATTTGAAATGAGCGCAAGTTGTTATATGTCGATTAACGAGGAAATTCGATGAAATCGTAAATTTATTCGTTTTCAACATAAGCAATCGAAAACTCCCATACGTGTAGAATTGTAGATGAATGCACACAATTGCAGATTCGAATAACATGGCACACATAGATACGTGCCTTCGGGAAATGCACCGGGGACCGGAGCAATAAAATTTGCTAAACGATGTAAATAATGGATGGGAAGAGTCGGACAGTTTTCAGTTATTTTCCCCGAACGAGCATAATTCAACCGAAATTTATAGCCGCTGCTCAATTACGCAAAATATTGTCAAAAAACGGGGAACAATTCTCTCCAATTCTCGTCCCCTACATCATTCGCTAACACCGAGACTCGCTCTCGCGTAGTCATTCAACGTTTCCTGTTCGCATTTCCAACTTAACATCCGTTTATATACTCGTTCGGCAACATCATCTCTTTTCAGATTTTTATACGATGGACAAATCTTTGAACCATACTAAATTTTTATTCTCTCTATAAATCGAGCATGAGTCCAATTATCTCTGACTATAAATATAGAAAAAAATCTCTTCTCTGGTTAAAATTTTAAGTAACGGAAAAATGAGAAAAAAGCGAATGTTTCAGATTCGAACGTGAAGAGATAGAGTAGTTGCATTGGTAGGCGCAGCACAGAGTGAACTTTAAGAGAGTTGCTTTGTCGAGGCGTGCTACCCTTTAAACCGCCTCCTGTTCTCCAACTCTGTCTTTCTCTAACTTTTTCCATCCTCTGTGGCTTTCTTCCTTCTAGCCTCTCGTACTCTTCTATTTCTCCCTTTCTCCGTCTCAGCCCCTAACCACCTCCGGAGGCCCTCGCACACGAAAACCCGAGGGCGAAACCAAGGAGACCAGATTAGAAGGGAGCGAATCCCAACCCCCCTCCTCCTTTCATCCACCCACAATGCCCCAAAGACTTTCAGAGCTTGAGTTAGAGATTTCCACTCGACTCCTATCTCCCTCATAGGTATCTTCGAGAAAAATGATGGAGGTTGAGGTAGAAAATGGTCACTGGAGGAGGAAGATATGAAATCGGTGGAACACATGCAAATTTTTAATTTAGGTCATTAGACTTTAGTGTTAATCACTCAAAAAATAATTATTTTACTAATCGATTTCAATTGCTGCAATCGAGTCTACTTGATAATTGAATAAGGCCATTATATGTGACACCTCCCACCAAAAATTCGAACACGGTCTTATTTTCATTTATATTGTTTTTCACTTTATA
>JAUEJJ010000013.1:21491224-21509149 GCA_032164275.1 Synergus coniferae | reverse complement strand
TATATATATGCTTGAGAATCAGGGGAATAGATCCAGCTAACACTGCTGATTTGTTTTCCAGAATTCTCGTTTGCGTAGATAGATTCAGTTTTCTTTTGTGAATTTTGAAATATAATTTTCGTCAAAAATGTGACATGAGTGTCTTTTTTAATTTGAACGGCAGATTGACGATTATGAAAATTGAACGCAACATTTTTCTCGGTAAACTTTAGCTCCTGAAGTCCTGGTTTGTCATCGATATGTGCTGGGTAGAGCAGCAAAAACACGAAACCGAAGCGTTCTGAAATATTAATCAGTACGGTGTGCTGCTGTCGGCTCGAAATCAGGAATTCCGGTCGCGTCCAGTTGGTCGCACGAGGCGCCAATCATGCCAACATTCAGGGATAGTATAGGACAACCAGGACAGGTCAGCATGACAAGGCTAGTGCGATGGTGTTCTGCTGCAACGCGGTTTAGAGAGTAGAGTGCGACAGAAGAAATACGTACTGAGGGATAGAGGATCGAAAGCAAAGCTACCAACTCGATTCGCGAAACTCACCAATTATTCCGCCATTCGTTGGCAACGTGCACCAAATCTACAAGTGTTTACCCTTTTTGCCCCGCCTATTTGGCCGCTTCAATGCAAGGTCTCGAGAGTTGAAAGGTGAAAAATCGCTGATTTCTCGAAAAAATCAACCCTCTCGCCCGGGCCTTCAATTCTCGGAACCATCGCTAATTGAGCGACAATAATTATCAACGGCTTTTAACTTGCTCGAGTGTGCCCAGAAAAATGGGTGCCGAGTCGATGACTCGGGTCAAGCGCGCCGTCAGCGAGAACGAATCAGAGAGAAACCCCAAATGAAAGACGAATGCACATAGTGTACACAGTACATAGGTATTGGTGAAAAAGAGAGCAAAACGTACTCACCAATTGTATTGGTATTAGAATACGAATTGGAAATCGAGATTCGTATTATTTAAATCGATTGCCAAATAATAGCTCATGTAGAAACTCTAATTATGTGCAGAGTCACTAATTAGTGTGGAGCCAGGTCGACTAGGTGTTAATTAATTAGAGCCACTCTGGCGACCTCACCGGCTCAGTGAACCCTTACCGCCAGGAATGAGTACGCCGCTTTTTAATTGCTGATTGGTAAATAAGTAAATTGCCGTAAGGAAAAGGCGGAAAGCCTCCTTCGCGCCTTCGCGAACCTCACGCTCGTTGGTCAAAAAAATGAGAGGGCAGGCTTTCTACTCCTTCTCTCGCAATGGGCTTAAATTATTTTTTTTTTTTCACTCTTTGATCTCTAGATGGATTTAAAATTCAAAGTTTCCAACTTTTGATTTGCATTAATAATTTATCTAAGAATCATGTTTCTTTTGTTTGTTCACATTACTCTGATGATTTTCACGCTTTTGAAGCTCATAGATCGTGAAATATAAGGGGAAGTCCGGTAGGTCGTAAACTATAGCTCGAAATGGCGTCGACTGACTTTATCAGGGACACTTTAAAACGGTGCGGTGTCGAGCCTCGGAGAGTCGTCTCCAGGGAGCGATGCCTCAGGCTTAGTTTAAAGTATTTCTCCTCGTTGTCGATAAGCTTAACACTTCCATCGTGAAAGTTGAAAGGTTTTGTAATGGTTGTAGAAGAATAGGGAGATGAGAACTATCTGTTTCTCAATAAAAGTGGTGTAACTTGCGGCCCTTGAGCAATAAGTAGCAAAAAAAGTAGAAATTACTGTAGTAGTCAGCCATAGTTCAGAGTAAATTCTTTGATTCCTTTAATAAAAACTTTGAAACATCTAAAATGAAAATAATTCATACTCGAAACTCTTTTAGATCTAGATCTTTGTCCTGTATTCGTTTGATATAAAGCCAATCCGCTTCTAGCATAAAGAGAAAGTTTTACACTATGTTTATATATTTTTTAAATTTGAATTCTTCGTATCGAACATGAAAGAGCTATAAAAATGAGAGTTGCACGAAATATTTATTTGCACATTGAAATAGATTGCAAAATCGAAGAACACACACGTAACGAGTTTTTCCATTTTGCTTTTGTATGAATAAATAACCTTACAATTTAGAGAGTTATTTGAAAATGTTTTTTTTTTCCTTTTAGTCGCCGTTTTTTCGCTCACCACCTTCTCGCTTAATCCTCGAGAATCAAAGGACTCGACGTTTCGTGGTTGAACCGACCACATATTTAATTTCGCTGGGCGACACGAGTGGGCGTGTGTACATCTGTCAATGCGGTGCGAAGCCTTGCAATTGGGGGCTGCTTGAGTTATTGGAGGTTGTCAGCCCTGGCCTCCGGTGCCATAAACACGTGCTTCGATTTCGAGGTAAATCTACCCCCAGCACAGTTAACCTCTCGAAGCATGGGTGAACTGGCCTTTATAAGAATTGAAAAAAAAAAGAAAAAGGTTTCCTCTGAGTAATTGGGGACAAAAATAAAGCTAAGGATTTTATGTTTTAATCGATAAGATAATTAATGTTCCGTACGTCAATTGACAAAAGGTCGTATTCGAAATATTTATAATATGGAAAAATTTTCTCACAAGTTCATGATTTTCATTACATGAAAAATATCTCTGAGTAATTTGAAACAATGTTTGGTCGACTAAAAGTATTGAAAGTCATTTTAGATATAGGAGTCGCTTTTAAAGTCCTGAAAGCAAGGGTAAGTTTTCAGTTGTGTGTATTGTCGAAAGAGTCGGGGCCACAGTTTAAACACAGAACGAATGTTCAGTTCACATGGACTTTATTTCCATCTATTATTTTTTTTAGTGAATTCATTAAAAACAAATCGAAAGGTATTCGCTCTGGCTACCGAATCTCGCATGGGAGAAGCAATTTGCCAAAAACCAATATAAATTTCCACGAGCCCCTCTCAATCGCAATCAACCTGATTGGTCCCGGCAACGTATTGATGCGATCTGTTCTGGCATACAGGGTGTTCGAAACTTCAATAGCAACAATAAATAAAACAAATCTTTTTGTCTATCGAATGCTAACCTTAATTAACTGTAAACTCCATTTTTAATTAAACATTTTCAAGATTTTAACAATTATTTTTAAATTCTCGGAAATATTCTCAATTCTCTTTTGTATAATTTTGTAATTCTATTCATGAAAGTATCTTTAATTAACTGCGATTTACTTTTTCAATTCCGACTGACAGTAGTAAAAGCATTATAGGACCAGACAATTCCGCGCGCAGATTGAAGTATTAAAAAATAATATAAAATAATACATTAGTAGTTTTTTTGTTTAGTAATATTATAAAAGTTATTTAATAATTGGAATAAAAATTAGGGGAAAAAATTTTTAAAATATTCCTGTATGAAGACACCCGGTAGCTGGCTGGTTCCAGTTCTCGTTCCATTCGCATTGCTAGGATCGGGAAGGATTTTAGTGAAGAGAAAGCCGCTAGGTAGGCAAGTCTCATAAATACAGTTTATCCGGTGGCGCGCCCACCCACGCTCATTATTCCGAAATATCTCATTCCACGACCGCCATCAGCACCCCGTAACGTGAGATTAAAAAAGGGCCCTTATCTGTGAACGAGCCTCGATGTTGCCAGGAAAACCGAGAGGCAACGAGCAAAAGAAGAGACAAACCGAGAAACGTTAATCGTCCAATAAAGCAAAGTTACGGTTGACAAGAATGTGTCATTAACACTCTCGTCTCAAGACTTAAAAATAAGACGGAAAGACATTACTTTTCCTCAAGTTCTGTCATTTGCATATCCTAATAAAACCCGACAATAAGTTACTTTATTTACTTTCATAAAGACCAATCATTTCAGACATTAACTTCTACATTTTGTTTTTAAAAGGTCAAACAAAGGAAAAATTCAATTTTTCATTTTTTTTAGAGCTCAATTAGTATCACATTTTTTATTTGATATGAGTTTGAAACAGAAGCATTAAATGTGTAAAAGCCAAGGTTTTTTGATAGGAAAATAAAATATTAAGAGAATACGATTTCCTCTATAGAGGATGAGGATGAGTGGAACAAGCATGCAGGACTCAGAGGAACAGGATCACGACGGGATTATGATTATCCTACGAAGGAAAGAGTGATTTATCCTGGCGTTCTCATTACTGCTGTTGGTCATGTAACTAACCTGATGCCACACCCAGGACCGCAATATATAGCTTCAACAGAGCGGAAGACCAAACATTATGAATGTTAGTAGGAAATAATTTTCATTAGAAAATTTCAAGTTAATTCAATCTGCAAGAGTTTAATCAAACGGTGAATTATCAGAAATTTCTCTTGCGAATAGGTGATTTCTATTAAAACAAAAACCTAAACAATGGCTCCCATCCGACTGAAACTGAGCTAAGCGCTGCTTAATTTATGTGATTGAACGTGAAGCCTTAAACAGTGTTCCAAACAAACAATATTGTGTATTCTGTTTCAAGAGCATCAAACTATCCTTCATTTAGATACGACTTTCTAATTCCCGTATTTTCTATATTAAATTATTATAATTAAACTAAAAAATACATATACAACTGATCTATCAATGCCAGAAGTAATAACTAAATAAAAATATTACCAAATAATTCACAACCTCAATAAAATTTCCCTATCTTTTGTAGAAATACAAACGTAAGCGCATTTTTATTAATATCCATTAGTCCTCAAAATGCAAATTGGATAAAGAATAGTAATAACCCGACTCTGATCAAATGAAGCCAGGTAAAGCATGACACATTACTCTCGCAACAGGAAATATACTCCCGCCATTTCTCTTGCCGTGTAAAACGAATGATTCTGTATGACAGTCGCAGGAAATATATACGAGTTTCCCAGTTTCGAGAAAATCAGAGGCAGCATGATATGCTCTTTTGACCAGGAAGATACGCCAAAAGCAAGTGGTGGAGGAAAAATAGGTTTGGTGATGGGGAATTGGTGGGGTTACTCGTTTGGTGGATGGACGGGGTTTACGGAGAACATAAATATGCGGTATTATTCTCGGAGCTGGCCGCTTGGTTGGCCGTCCCCCTGATTTATAGGCTCGGCTTGTGAACACGGCTGCCTGTATTTTTATTTAAATTTAATACACTGCACTGGGCGCGGTGGTGTATTAGGTGGAATTAGTGAAAGAACACGCGAAACAATCTGAATCAGGCCAAATGATAAAAACTCGAAATTTCGGATCAAAAAGTAATTTAGTTTCAAATGTTTCAATTTTAACTCACTAATTCGGGATACGCTTATAGATTTCGGACTGTTTATCGCGTGGAATAAACTATTATAAACTGAATAGTTTTTTTGGAAAAGGAACGTCTGTCAATGATTTTTCTTTTGGGTAATCAATTTAATATCATTCGAAATTTGCTTAGGTAATGGAGGTAATGTAGAGTGAACCTGATGTGTATTACGTATATTACGTATCACACAGTTGGTATAGTCCAAGGTAATCCTGAGCTTTAGAACCCTATCACTTCCCTGAGGGTGACCGTGGGAGAATTTGCAGAAGGGTGCATGTTTGCGGTAGATATACGCCCAGGAAGAGGATGAAAGTATCGATGACGCTTCGCAGATTAATTCTATCGAATAACAAGATTTAAGATAAATCCACTATGCCTGTTTAATTCCCTTAAAGTCCTAACAATCAAGTATATAGGGCGTGCTTTCCAAATCGAATTAACAATACTCAATTGTCCTTTTCTAATGAACATCTCTGATTGGTCTCTTACGATGAAAGTAATATGCAATATAATTTTCCAATTAAAACCTTATTGCATCAACAATTTATCGGTTGAATTTGCAACTATTTCAAACAAAAGTTAATGATTAGCAAACAAAAACTGCCTACCATATATGAAACTGCTTTAAGAATTCCACTTTAAGAAAAAATTGTTACACTTGATTTAGCACACGAAAATCAATTTAAAAAAATTTTCTACAACTTCATGAAGTATTTTTCTTCCAAATAGGAAGGTGAAACCTTGTTAGATCGAGGCAGACTTATAATGCAGAGTATTCCTCGACAGATTCCAGGACAATATGTTTTCTCGTATAGTGAGTGAAGAAGGGTCGTCGTGCTTTGGGGTAGTTCAGAGCTTGTAATTCAGTTAAACCGGCACGGATATTTCATTAGCTACCCCCTGAAGAGCGCGTTTCGACCCGGCGACCCCAGAAATGGGGGCGGATCGGGGTGACTTAAAACTGAAGTCCTCACTCCGCGTTCGCCACATTAAGTCAAGAGCCCCTTCGGCTAAATTGTTGACAGGACGAATATATCGTGTTTGGTTTTCGAGACGCGTGTCCTCGCACAACGAGACGAAATCCTGGGGGATGAAAAATCCAAGGGACGAATGGGAGAGAAAACTTTTTTATCGTCCCATTAAAGTGTTTCGTTACGGGGGAACAACTCAAACTTCACTCTTAATGTGTATTTTTAACTGAAAGGATTATTCCCTACATAAATCTCATCAAATTCCTCCTGTTTATTTTATCCTTCACTCTATATTATTTTATAGAAATTACAAGGAAAACATTAATGTATCGTATAGATCAAATCATAATTTAAGGGGCGGTGCATATCGGTCAGTCGATGCAGGGGCAAGGTGTTATCGGGAACATTAGCTTTCAACTTGGTTCACAGGGTATAAAAGTAGCCCGAGGCAGCCATTACCCGGACATTGTCCGTAGCAGTCTAGTTCGCCTCTAACCTCTTTCTCCAGCACTCCGTTTCCCCCATTTTTCTGTCTCTGTTTATCTCACCACCGAACCACCCCCAGCATCCTTTCCAAGCAGAAAACACTCGCGCGCACTCTCGTGCTCAACGAGAAACCCCTTATCAGAATTCTTAGCCCGCGTTGCCGACATCTTGTCGCAAATCCATTTCGCAGTCGGCGAATTTTCACTCGTACGTCCATGGAATCGGGACGAGGAACACGAACTGCTTTCCAATAGTGAGCTGAATCTACCCCCTTGGATTCTTTTTCTGCTTTTTTTTCTCTTGAAAATGGAATCACGATCTTTTTGAGAATAAGATGATTAAAAATAAGAGAATTTTCACGTTTATTTTTTCACTTTGACTTCTCATTTTTAATTCGGTTGAAGTTGCAGGCGTCTAGTCTGACGATTATTTTTACATTTATTAGAATAAAAATATTTTTAAAAAAGGTTCCAAAGAATTTTAAGGAATTGGAAGAGATTTCAAGAGATTTTAAGAAATTTTGATGTATTATAAACCCACTTCATTTTTAAACAATGCTGTGAATTAACTTTCAACACAAAACATTTTATAAACAAATGTTTATAATTGTTGCTAACTTTTAAACTGGACATTATGAAAGAAATTGCAACTGCTAATTTGGACACTAGATGAAGAACTGGAATGTCTAGAAACTTTGGAGGATAATTCGATTTCAGAGATTGTTCTATTGGCAGTGAGTTCTAACCGTTAAAGTGAATTGTAAAGTAATTGCATAAGATTAGTAGCAGGGCGTAGAAGGCACTCTTTCGGTTACTTCCAGCCCAATGACTCTCAACGACTTTACTTTGATTCTCCCTTTCCCTCACCCTTTATTCATCCTCTCGTTCTCCCTCGCTCGAATTCTTTATCGACTCTGATTCTCTTTTTCTCTTTATAAATCCTCATTTTCCTTCTCTTTCTCACTCCACTGGTCCTCCGTCCCCCCTTTACTCACTTTGTGTTCCATCTGCATTTCATCGAGCTAATTTGTTGAGATACCGCTTGCCAATATTTCAGTCTTTTTTAGCCCATTGCACCGAATAAAGGGGCTTTGGCAGGCCGCAATCTCAGCATGGATAATTGCATTGCGAATCGTCTGTTATATGACGCCTGAGCAAATTAAAAGGTAAACAAGCGTATTTTACGAGACTTAATTCCCTATCGCATATTTTCATTATACAAATTGCATTGTTTAAAGTGATTAGTAAATTTTTGTTTTCAAAATTAATTTCGATTCAATCATCAAACCACATGTTTTCTGTAAGTAAAGATAACACTTTTAGTAAGAGGGGAGCCAAGAATTCTGGGAGTACTTGAGTAAATGGCATGTCCTTGACTCGATGTTATTATGATAATTGTTTTGTAAGAGGCTTGACGCTGTCGACCGGGCAATGCAAACATGGCCATATGGCACATAGAGTTGAAATCAGCGAAACGCCCAATGGGGCCGAGCCCTGCTCGCATTGCTCTCCTGGTCGACGTACGCCCATGTAATCAAGAAATCCTGGGTCCCCTGGACCCCTGCAACCCCATGACCGCCAACATGGCAAACCGTGATTAACTTTTCGCCATAGCGCCGCGCCCCATTCATTTACCATTCATTCGCGTCCGCACGGATTACGCGTATATATAGGAGAGTGGATGCTTCACCCTGGACTGACTGACTGTCAAATCACGCTAGTAGCTCAACCGGTTATTCTGTTTAGTTAGACGATCCGACCTCTTTTCAATCCAGTTCCCCTTTTGACCTTAATATAATAATGCTTTGCGATTTTCATAAACTGGGAAATCCCATTTAAAAATGAGCATATAATTTGTAAAAATAAAGTTGATATTTTACACAAAAATTTTAACTTCGGGTACTTTGGGTAAGAGGAATGACAGAAGATAATCCTTCTCATGTGATCGAAAAAACAAAGATTACTTTTCGAATAATACTTTTGGCATCATCGAATCTATCAATACGATGACGCTGTGTTCCCCTGGGTTCTGATTGTTTAAGGTCTTGAAGATTGCACTAAGTAAAATTGGATGGGGATAGAAGGAGGGTTTTAGAGATATTGATATTGGTACTGATATTGAGCGAGAAGATTGGAAACTCATCCCACATTATGGTTTATATTTTATGCATTTTCATCAGCTTTATACAATCTATATTCTGAATCACATACTCTCTACAATTACCTTTTACAATAATAATTATATTGTTTACAGAATATTAAAGAGAAAAAGTTTTCACAGAGAAATCGTTATTAAAATCAATGTTGCAAAAATAATCGCCAACCCGTGAAGAAAGAGAGGAAATTGACTGCATAGTCTGCATAAATCAATTTCATAGGGTCAAACGCAAAATAATTTACTAAAACGCTTGCTTTCAGTACGCTTTTTTTTAACTTGAAAATTATTTTTCGCAAACTATTCTCATTTAATTAATATGAGTGAATAGTAATTTCTTTACGTTGCAGAGGACAGAAAGCAGATTTAAATATGGTATAAACTCGCTTTGTCAAGTAAATATTTTCTTTCCTGGGGAGAATATTCTATTATTCTTTAATTCTGCGTGATCTAATAACTTGGTTCTACTGTGCTTTAGTCTCATTATAAAGAAAATTTATACATCCATGTTTTAAACCCTCTATTTCGTACATTTACAAGCATAATATTTCAATTATTATCAGTTTTAAAACATAAATGTCGTTAATATTAGCATTTCAATTCAAAAGTTATATTTAAATTAAATTAATGAAACTTGCGAAGTGACGAGAGTCGAAAGGTCAAAAATTGAAAGGCTCGAGTGTAAAAATGTCGGTGTTCGAATTGTGTATTCTTGAGGGGTGACGCGTTGCCCCAGGTCCCGCACCACTGACATCATCATCGGAGTATTAAGCATTAGACTACCAAATAAGTAGGTACGTGATGCTGGGCGGGGGTGGTCGCCCCCGTGGCACCCGCATGACGCCCCCTAGGGGATGCAATCAGGACGTTTCAATCAACAGTCGCTCAAGTCAGCGGGGGTGAGTGAAATCGGGGTTGGAAGGTGCAGAAGGGGTCCTCGCGATTACTCTGATAACCAACGGGCATTAAATCTTGGACTGAAGAGGGCGGTAACCCCTTCTGTTCTTCGTTCTCGAGTGGTTTTAAGGTGGTGAGTCATCGGTTCTCGTTTTAAAGTTCATATCAGTCCACTCGCTCCACAAAACGATCCACCTTTCTTTTTAGTTGAAAATATTATAATTCCAATTCTGTAGTTCCATGAGATAAAATTTTTTCGAACTTAAGTTAAGATAATAAAATAATGATGATTGAAGGACGTAAAAGTCTGAATTAAAGAAGCGGAAGCAGTAAGATTACACTACTTTTAAGTAGGGGTAAGCATCTTTGGCCGATAAAAAAGGAGAAATCTTTTGGCAATTTCTCGACCCATTTTCGAGGCATACGATCGTGATAAAATGACGTCTATACGCGGCATCGGGTCGTGGTTAAAAGTTGAAAAGGGTGGAAAGGAGAAATGGAAGAAGAAGGGAAGAAAGAAGAGGGGAAGGATGGACTATCAGCATATTTCAAAGATAAGCCTGCCCACCCCCGCGTCCGTTGAAGCCTCCTGCCGGGCCATCAGCCATAATAACAATCCGATATGATTACGCTATAATCGTAACGTAGCCAGGAGGAAAGAGAGAGAGGGCCCCTTAGGAGAAAATTACACCGGGGAATTGAGATACCGTGTTTACGTCTTCTAAAGTGCTCGCATAAACAAAATTAAACGGCCTTCCTTACCCCCATTTCCGCAAGCTGTCCGGAATGCAAAAATCGCGAATTTAAAATGATGAGACATCAGCTTTTGATAACTTTCGATTGGAGGGGTCTCATTTAATTGCTTAGAGATAAAAAAATATTTCTCTTCTAAATCTGTACCTCTACTTTAGGTATTTTAATCTTTTTAACTTGTTTCAGCCAGTAAAATTTACTGAGGCTAGAGAGTATCAGTATACAAGGAAGACGCGCAGGTTCTGCTAAAAAAAAAAACATTTTCTAATTTTTAACTTGAGGAGAAGAGCAAACTCTACTGGACTGAGCAACTTTAAAAAGTATAAGATAGATCAATAATAAAGTGAATGAAAGATAAGGGATTGGAATGTATTTTCGATTGTCTGACCATAACTGGGTATACCTACTGGAGATTTGCCTTCACTTCTAAAGGGAGAAAATCATAAACGAGGGTCGAAAATTTATTGAAAATTGTATAAAAAAGTGGCCTGTCATCTGTCATTAATATTTATAAAATAAAAAATCAGGGTCATCGTAAATTTTTATTCAAATTTCTTCTTTAAGATATCTCCGGAATAAAGAAATCAAGAACCTGAAATGAAAAAAAAGATTAAAAAGGAAAGATCCGATGCTCTCAATCTAATTGTAGCAAAACCGAAACATTGCCTGTGAAAATTGTTTCTGTGAGGAAGGAAAGAGGACAGAGAACTATTCCCTTGGTTTCACTTGAACATTTCTCGAGAAAGGACGGAGCCCTTGCAAAAGCCGTTGTGTCGACGAGAAGGGTTTCCCGAAGGAGGTTGTGGTGGTTTGACGTTAGGTTCGAAGGAGAATATGTACTCGGTTCGAGGTCCGGACAATGCGCTCTCGACGTCACTCTCAATACCTCGTCGACGAAGGGAGGATGAGGGACTTAGAATCCGGATAGGAAAAGAGGTTCGCGAAAGATTGAGAAAGAAGAGAAGAGACTGGGGATGACGAAGTCGAAGGGCAGAAAACCGATCAACAGTCAGCTGACGACGAGCAACGAATAATGGCGACGAGAGGAGACTCTCACTTTCCTGTCGAGAATCAACGGTCCGAATCGACGGATGGAATGCTAAACGACCTAGAATCGCTGAATCGGTATTGAGCGCACCCTTTCTCTATTCTGTGTCATTCTATTCTACTCTCTATTCTCTCTTTCGTTATCTTTGGACTCAATTTTGCATTCTGGATTATATTTTAAATCAATATTTGATACTGGAATCTTTCGTGACCTTGAAAATGTTTACCTCGTGATATCTTTATCTAGAATTTTCATAAAACTCATGAAGAATTTGTAGGAAATCTCCATAACAAAATTATTTACCAATTTCTGTAGAAATTTCATCAAATAATTGTATTAATTGTATTAATTCTATAAATTGTACATCTAAAATCTCTTTATCAAGAAGTCTAGTATATCGACGAGGTAAATTTCATCTGGCTGACCTCACAATCGAAGTTGAATGGTATGGGGAAGTACGTGTGCAGGAATAGACAGATCTGTAGATATCAATCGGCCGAAAGAGTACCGGGCAGAGGGCCCAAGAGACACTCGACTGGTAAACAAACTGTCTAAAACACTCCGGGAAGCTCCATTCCATTCGAGAATCAGGGCTCCTCCCGTCGGCATTATCTCGGTACATATTTAAGTGCATGACGTGAAGATTGCAGCCGCCCCTAGCTGAAGCATCGTTCCCTCTTCGTCCAACCCTGTCCACCCTGGCCGCCCCGCGAGAACCGAAGCACCATGAAGCTCCTACAAGTCCTCGTTTCCCGGTGGCTGTCAGATGCAGCCCTGGGCGGGTCATCAGATAGTACGACTCGGATAATACCAACCGGAAAACGAAATACACACGCGCGAAATATGACGGGTTCTACTCCCTCGATGCACGTTCCTGTGCTTCTCAGATGCTAAAAATTCTACTTTATTTCCAAATTTTTATGTTTTTCTAATTATTTCTCAGGTGAAATTAATATTCTAAATTGGGAAAATAGGAATATTTTTACCATCAAAAATAAAAAAAATTCTTCTAATTAATAACTATTTTTACCGGTGTTATGGTAAATTCGAAGACAACAAATCGAGAGCAAGAAGAGCTTCTTAATCAATAAATGAACTTGGAGAGTATTCCGCCGTATCGTAAACTAGGGGATTGAGTGGCGTATGCATATGCTAATGTGAGAATAAACGGTTCTATTAGAAGAGCCAACAAACGCCCCGCTCGATGAGCTTAGGGATTTGAATGCATAAATACTCAAGAATACACACGCTATCTACATACACACATGCAAGATTGCAAGGGTCGTTTGGTCTGATGTTTTAATCCAATACCACGTAAACCCATCGCCTTGCCCAAACAGACGTTTCTGTGATATGATCACCAGCCCTTGAATATACATACTTTCCATATCAAGTACAATATACATAATATACATAATGCGAATATACAAACAGTATATATATATATACTCAGCCTCAACTTTTTCGCAACGAATCATTAATCATGCAGAGTATAATCTTTCTAGACGTTAATCGCCAAGAAGGGGTGACTTATCACTTCGCAAAATTGTGTTAACCCTTGCTCCCAAATACGAGGGGAAAATTTCAATTGTCATTTAAAAATAATAAAAATTTTGGAATTCTTTTTTAATATGATTCATTTTTGGATGCGCTCTTTTTGAGTATTGAAAGCTCTTTTTAATTGTTAAAATTCGAAATAATGTCACAATAATTTGGTATTATTTCCACGAGAAACATGAAGAAATATTGTATTTTGAAACCCGTGAAATTAGAGAGCAGAAAATTGAGGAGGATCGTAATGCCAATCGTCCAGACGATTTTCGCGTTCCAATTTCGTGAAGCGTGATAGGAAGCCACCTCGATTTCCCAGGATTCGTTACTTCCGGCCGATCGGCCACTTATTGCTGCAACATCTTTCCCTTTGCCTCACGGCCAACCGCAAGTGGGCACCCACCCTCCTCCGAGGGATGGCAAAAGAACAAAATTCTGGAAGCACTCGGGAGTTACGAGTTACGAGAGTTTATAACCGTTTTTGAAGATTCGCTCAACTGGTTTGGGACGTTAAAACGCGATCCTTGAAATCCAAACTTCCCTTGGGCTGTTTGTAGTTCACGAGAAAAAAACTCGTCAGCCCTTCACTAAACGCAGACGTAAAAATCTTGTCCGTCTCCTTCATTCTTTTCACTTAGAGCTCTATCGATCACAAAGATATTACAACGTTCTTATTTTATGTCATCCCTGGAAGACATTTTATCGATAGTTTCGTCAATTTTAAACTTATTGTGTTAGTTTCATATGCAAAATAATCCATTCCACCAATTTTTCCAATCTTTAATATATGAGTAATTTATTTTAATTTGAATCCGCTCAGCGTACAATTTAGAAATCTAAGGACAAAAAACAAGAACAAGTAGGTCTAACATCTTTTCCCACCTATTTTTCTGTTCTCCAACCACCTTATCTACAACCTTTCCAACCCCTTTTTCCAAACCCCCTACCCAATCTTCCTTTTCCACCGGTTTTTCAACTACTTTTCTATAATAACTAGTAGAAAACTTCATGAATTTGTTGAATCTCTGCAAAGTCAGCCAAAACAAAATAGTAGATATTCGCTTCTCATTGGTTCTGATAGGACCGGATATGATATAATGACTCTTCTTTTATGAATTTGAACTTGGAGGAAGGTTCTAAGCGAGGCAAGGAGAACCTCTGTTTTCTTGGCGGCCAAAAGGAGTTCCGCACCAGGCACTCGACTAATGGATGCAGGAGTCTTATGGCAGCACAGAGAGCGTCGCGACGCCAAACTTTAACTCGTTAATTACCGGCGCGAGGGAAACTTCTTGCCGGCGCTCGAATATTTCAAACTATTGTGTTCGTAAACCCCTCGGGCTTGGCTTGACTCTGCAAGGCGAAGCGACCCTACCATGCTCTTACTTCAGGCTTCTTACTCTCTCTCTCTCTCTCACTCTCTACTCCTCCACCTACTCATCTTGCCAACGACGTTTCTCCCGAATGTCCCAGAAACCCTGGCTAAGTCTAGAGTCGAGTGTCGTCGCACTAAGAAAGGGGTGACTCCAAGACGTAGGAAAGCAGTGAGAATTTGTTGCCAGGAAATCATTATCGATAAAGCACAACGCTCGTAAAATGCACGAATTAATTTGATGGTAAATCCCTGAGGTGCTTTATACCAGATATAATTTGTTCCTAAATTAGCAATGAGATTATGATTCTCAATCCAAAATATAAATTCCTGTTACAGATATTTATCGACATCGAGGGCTTCAATGGAATTCTAGACGTTTACACTTAATACATATGGTGGTTAGTAGTAGAGGTCAATACCTAGTCAGCCAAAGATTCTGAAAAAGCGGCGACAAAGATGTCTTTTTTTAACCCCAGAAAAGATTTTAAATTAAAGAAATTTAAAACGTAATATTCCAGTCACCGAAAATGTAGAGTAGTCGAAAGTTTAATACTTTCATTTCGAAAATAGCTTTTCAGACATGACATTCGAAGCTTTTAAAAAGAGAAGAAAAAATGAAAATTGAAAGAAAGAAGGGCTTTTTATTTGAGCCAGTGGTTTTTAGGTTGAAGTGACGTGAGTGAACCATTGGATGAAGGTAGACGCAGAAACTGGCTCGTAAGTTCACACCCGGACGACCTCGTTATCCTGACTCTTCGAAGCACAGGTGATATTTTCGCTGAGCGATCTAGGCGCCAGTAGAGAGTACTACGAAGAAGGTGATGCGGGATGAGGCTAATGGACAAAAGGGTACTAGGGAGAAAACGAGGCCCTATAGACACCCGTTGCCTCGTGAAAGGGTGCAACCAACGATTAACAACGAGCCGAGGGCGTCACCCGTGAGTGTTGTCTTCATCCCACGCCACGCAGTCGTCGCAGGTCCTTACAACGCCCTCCACTTCCTCTTTTTCTCTTCTTAGAATTTACACCCATCATATCCCCCACGAACTTTCTCCTCTCTCTCTCTCTCTTTCACCCGCAACCCTTTATTTTACATATCACTTTTCAGTGAGAATTGAAACATTCTTGTAATTGAAACAACTCACCTTCCCCTGCTTTTTATTTTTCTCAATAGTTGAAACATTTTCAGAAATCGACTAGAACGACGTTCAAGAACTTAAATATACTTTTTGAACAAGGAATTCCGCTTTTTCACTTTCGCATTATTCAAAAAATCCATTTGAGTTATCAGTTATTAAACAGGATGTCTATTAAATTTTGCCACGAAATTCTCCGACAATTCTAAAATGATACACATTTTAATCAAGAGTCAACATGTTTGTTTTGAAAGGATCTAATCGGTTGGAAAATTATTAGTTTTACTGGAATTAGTGATTGGAAAATTCAAATGCAATTTAAGTGTAAGTATAATAGATGCAAGTATCACAGTCAGCTAAGAAAAATCTAAGTACCTGTGCTTAACGAGAGTTTCATTTGCAAAGGTTTCAGAAGTGAAAAGATTATTTATTGGTGTTTGTAGCTATTAAATTAATCGTTTTTGCATATAGTATATAGATATACCCTTGGTGAAAGAACAATTAAGTACTTCGCGTGCCGATTGCTTGTGCAATTACAGGATTTATAATACTATAATAATTGCGGTAATTAGCGTTGTGTTTAAAGTGCACTTTTCCAATGTGGAGTTCCTTTGCTTTCCATTTTTACTGCTTTTTTACATTCCGCGAATCCGAGAGAGAGGCTCTGTGAAACAGATTCAAAAACCACTGGTACTTCAGATTAAAGTGGTTGCTATGATTTAAGTGCTGTAGATAATTCACTTTTTTACCTGCGTATGGAGTATTCATCGATCGAATTCTTTGAGAATTTGTAAAAAATAAAGCATAAAAAATATACAAATTTAAATAGAAATATATAAAGCCATGTTTTAAAAGTAAATTTCTGAATGAAAATTGCCGTTATATCGACATCAGAAATATTCAATTAAACAACTCTTACAAAAATCGAAAGGATCGAATAATCTCCCTTTATCTCGTATCAAAACGAGTTCCATTTAAAAATTTGAATTCCATTGTGATGTTAGTTACCTACAGAAAAATATTTATGTTTCGTTTCGATTTTCTTCTTCTTTGAAAAATGCTGACAAGTGCAAAGGGTGACACTTCCGCCTAGCAAAGCATTTCCATGTTCACGATGCGAATTACAAGGATGGAGTTACGCACACGTAGACAGAGTGGTGTTTGACACGCTTTTTTAAGGATTGGTGTTTGGGGTCGACATCGCCATCCTCGGCATCGCGACGCCTAGTCGGTGCACTTGGTGAATATAAGTGCGAATTGCAACACTCCTCCCCGTCCCACAAGGAGGGAAAAAGCGAGTGCCGTAACACGCGTAACATGCGGACGCGCAAACTAATTACGACGCTTCCATTTTCCACCTGAACCCAACCCTCTTCCCGACAGGGACGTAAAGAACGTGGGTGCAACCTGCCGTTTAATTTCGCCAAAAGCAGACGATAAGTCCAAGCGCCAGTGCCTCCGACGGTCTGGCTTCATCGAGAAGAAACCCTCTTTTCATGGGAAAAGGGGTAGGATAGACAGCAGGACGACGAACTTATGCTACAAACGGGAATTTCATTCAGTGAATTTACACTGAAGCGAGAAAAAAGCTACCTAATATTCCAATCACGTTCGTGTCAAGTTTTATGCAATTAACGTTATGGTTTTTTCAATAACTTTTGCTCGAAAATGTAGAAGATTTAATATTTAAAAGTTATATTCCCCTCATATAAAGTCTAACTTTCGAGTCATAAATAAAATGGTTTATTACTCTGCAGAAAGTTTGGTCACAAATACATCATAGTGTGTGGTCGATACTTTGGTAACTTCGATCTTACATTACTAGGCATATTCGTCATTCAAGCAAGAAAAGCGTTGTGAAAATGTGCACATGACGTGACTGTGCACATTTCCAGTAAACCGAAAATGCCCCATGAATAATCATCTTTAATTTTTAAACCCCTGCGCATCGCCTTTATTTTTTATCTAACAAATTTTTCTCGCTCTAAAAAAATATGATTAATAGTCATATCATTTTATATTCATTAGATTTGATTCTTTTATAGAATTCTTCCCGATTTTATTATAAATGTATAAAGAATTACGCAAAAAAATTTTCTACCCAACAAATCGACAACGCAACAGCTTTTCAGTATATCATCCCTTCATTTTTTACAATATACTCGTACATATAATCTTCAGAAGTCTACTCATACGCAAGAGCAATAATCGGTAGTAAATTAGTTCCCGAGCTAATTATGACGAATGAGTGATACAGAGGTTTAATGTGATATCGTTGCGCTTGGCTGGAACGAAAAACGGGCAAGAGCAATCCTTTTAGCTTCTTTAAACGAACGCAACTCTCGTCTCG
>JAUEJJ010000013.1:21442779-21458241 GCA_032164275.1 Synergus coniferae | reverse complement strand
TAAAACTGAACAACTTACCTCCGTTTCATGTAAACGGAGGTGGGATTTCCCAGTGAACATGAATAAATTATTTTTAAAAATTGCAAAAGGAATAGTCGCTGTGTCACTACTACAGTTCTTCAGGTATTGCTAATTGTCACTAGCTACCCAACCAAAGCAAAGCCCGGAACACCCGTTGCTTCAAAGGAGTGTAAGAACGAAGTCAGTGGCGGGAGGACTCCTGCGACATACCTTCGGAAACCGTAATCTTCTCTAGTACGATTCAGGATTTTTGGCAGCTGGAGAGTGCGTGTAAGTTGGTAAAGAGTGTCTCGTGAAACACGATTGCGTCTCCGATTTGTCGATGCGCCCACACAAACTCTGCTTGGTTTTTCCACTATTAGGAAAACTTATTTTTATTTTAAGTCATCAAAGGAAAGAGGAAAACACCCCACCATATGTCTTCTCTCTCCACACACATCTGCATACGCGGTACGTGTGACAGATATGCGACCTGAATAAATACAACATAGAAGTGAGATTTAACCGTAAGATACTAACACCAACCCCCTTCTTTCACCTTATTGGCAAACAAGTGCAATTTTCCTGAGTAGTGTCGGACTATTCCTGTAGGCTAAGATTCGAATCGGTCTTATATAGTTAACTTCGCTTATGTACCACAACTTGTGAGATATCCCAATTTTCGTATGTGAATATTATGTACAATATTGCAAGTTTCCTTATTTTTTCTTCATAATAAATTGCTCCTAGAGATAAAGATTGAGAAAGTCGAAGTTGAAAGTGAAATATATGAAGGGTTTTGTTGTAATAAGATTTATAAAAATATTAAAAATGCATTGTTTCAAGTACGGCGAGAGGAATTCAAACCCTGGTGGGAAATGCGTGGAAATTCATTGATTTGAAGACATTGATGGAACGAAAACTAACCGACAGAATAATATCTCAGTGGGTAAAAGTAGTATAACCTCAAATCGATATTTCAGAATTAATTTTAACGTCTAGCCAGAAAACTCAATGTAGAAGTATAAAATAAATATAAACATCGTCTTAAACAATAAGGCTTTTTTTATTTACTTTACTGAGGATTTTTATGCCTTATTTTACTCTTAATTAACGAAAGTAAGTACTTTTTTGTGTGCTGTCGGTAAAGAAAATAACAATTCAGAAATTCAAAGAATATTTGCTCTTATGGTAAAGGGCACGTGGTAATTACCATATGAGCAAATTTTGATTACCCATATTCTTTCAAAACTTCAAAAGTTTCAAAAAACAATAGTGCACACTGCACAGACGTTCCTGTTCGAAACTAAATATTTTCTTTTATGTTAATTACCTCATGCCTTTAATTGTCCTTTTAATTGTTTAATTTTTTTTTCATATACTAACATCGATAAAGTAACAGCACCAGACAGCACTATTGTGAGTATTTTGAGAAAGAGTTACTTAATTTTTCAAACTTGAATAATTCTTTTTAAGTTTAGAATAGATTGGTTTAGATTTAGAAATTTAGATTAATAAATTCGTCATAGATTTTCAGGATATAATAAATTGGAATGGTGACCATGAATTTCAGAAATAAAATCATAGTCTTATCTTTCATTGAGTTTTCTTTGGTGGAAATCAATTAATATTGTTTAGCAAAATTTTACTTAATTGATTTATGATTTATAACAGTTTATAACGAAAGTTAAATTTAAGCATCTACAGGTTATCCAGTCGATTAAACAGTATTTTCACATTTAGATTTTAAATACGCGTTTTATTGAGTAAAAAGTTGTATAATAACAAAGATATTGGTACGATAGAATGTTAATTAAAGAGGGAATATTGGCTAGAAACGAGGTTTGTTGATTGAACACCAATTGAGCAATGATATATAATAAAATTTACAATTTTTCATTGATTGTCGATAACATAGGTATTTTACTTTATAAAATATTGACTGTCGGTAATAAAAAGAAGTTGATGATAATTCTTGAACTGGATGGTAAAACAGGTTCCATGGGTAATTTATTTGATAAAATTGACTGTCGGTAATGAAGAGAATTTCAGTTTACTATGGTAAAATGTAACCGTCGATAAGATAGCATTCGGAGGATAACATCATTTGCTAGAGGTAACACCACAACCTACAACCTAGAAGCCTAGAAGTGAGAACCTACAACTTTAATATAATATTATTAATAAGCCATAAGGCACAATCACAATCCTCAATAACTCAATATCCTTTTTTTGCTCTCTCTTACAAAAAAGAAAAATGTACGACAGGAAGAAAATTTATATAATTCCTGTAGTTTTCTACTTGTCATATTTTTTCATAAAGGTTCTAAAATAATATACATACAGATACATATTCTTTCAACTTGAATAAGTGAAATTTCACTGATTCCCAGTTAAATAATAAATACTCGCATAGTAATTGTTCAAATGTTAACTAATTGTAATCATAAGAAAAGAGTCACTGAAAATTAGTGGAATTTGACTGCTTCAATTTTAAAAAGTACATATAAGATTACTAACTTAATAATTATTAAAAAAAAAAAAAAAAAGAATAGTCAATGTCACTTCTACAGTTCAGGAAAATGATATTCCCATGTCACCACCGTTACTTTAAGCCAGAAAATCGAGAGAAATCTTTTATAACAGAAACATAATAAGGCCAAAACGTCTTAATCATAATCGCACAGTTCAAATTTGGAACAGGCGATAAAATTTTGAGTGCAGCACACTGAATACACTTTTCTTCGATTATTCTCTCAACATTCCCCTTGTTGCAAGCGGCTGCTTCCTGAGTAGTGTCGGACTATTCCTTTAGGCTAAGATGGAAAATTTTCTTATATAGTTAAAGTGATGTATACTTCACCAGTTGTGAGAAAAAGCAATTTTCCTAGACGAATATCAACTTAGAAACCAAGTATATACTAAAAATTATTACAAAATCAATTTTTCTTGGACATCAAGATTACACATGTGGATATTGAATATGAAGGGGAAAAGTATATTGTTGTTAAAATGGGAATAAAAAATGAAAGAAATTAGACAGATCTTAGATGTTAGCACCTTAAGAGTGAAAAAAAGGAACTAACTACTCTTTCAGAAGGAGAAAACTCTGGAGATAGGGACCTAAACTGTTTTTCTGCAAGGGTAAGAGACGCGATTGTCAAGAAAATATAATGTTTACGTTACCGCAATATCACAGTTTGTTACTTATTGATTTTACGAATATGACCGGAACAGATTATATAAAATAAACCTCAAAGATTTATATTTAAAATAGGAATATTTTATGAAAATCGAAAAAAATTATTTCAATGTTGCATACACGTTGCTTCTAAGTTACATTCAAAAGACCAGACCGACAGTGAAAGGAAGAACTACTGCACTGTCAGCGGATAACAACTTTGCAATAGGGTCCAGAGTTCCAGACTCAGAGGGTAAGGGAATAACTTGAAGAAAGCATATCCATAGCATTTACGTTACTGCAACAGTGCAACACTGCAACCTCAGAGTTTTTTGCTTCATCTTACAGATATTCTTAATATATTCAATATTGTAGAGAGACAAAGAATTAAAAATTTTTAAAAATGCATGAAGAAAACAACATTATATACAAAATACAACTCTCTACTGTTCATGTTCGATTTTCCAAATCGATTATAAAATGTAACTTCTCTAATAACTTCTGACTATACTCCTGCCAAACTTTTTAGTTTTTATTCTATTGCGAAACGTGTTAATAATTTAATTTTGTTTGTTTTTCCAAGATTTGAACGAAATTTTAGTAGATTTTGTATTTCTTGACTCAAATCAGTCTTAATTACTATTATGTCTAGAAATTTTTGAAATTCAAATTGTCAATACACATGTTTTGACTAATGTTTACATCTGCGCATAACCAAACGTAGATTAAAAGCATAAGGAAGAAGGAAATAACGGAGGATCATAAGATTTACTTTATCATCATCTTTTAATGAACGAAGAAAATGAAGAATGATACTCTAGAAGATTTAAAAACTGGTATGCAGATTTTGAAAACTAGCTATCATTAGATTTATATTTCACATAACATTAAAAACCAAAATAATCTTGACACAAAACTACTGATTTGGATTAAATTAAATTTTTAGTCCAAGATAAACCAGAACCTTATTTGTATACTAAAAAGAATGGTATAGCAATCAGAAAGCTTTTAATAAGTAATCTTCCTCTAAAGGTAAATAAAAATTGTCCTGTTTATTTATTTTATGTGAAAAAAATATTTAAATAATTACTCAATCAAATAATTCATTCGAAAAAAATGTCTTTAGGCAAAAAAAGAGGATGTGGAATTTATATTTTCGAAATATGGACAAGTGGATAAATGTTGTTTGAGGAAAGACTGTAGATGTGATTGTATTCGTGCATTTGTCACTTTTAACACTGCTCAAGATGCTTTGCAGTAAGCCAATACTTTGTTATTAACAAACTATTTAATCATTTAGTATTTAAATAATAATAAATAATTTTTTTAAGAGCGAGAAAAGCAGGATATGAAAACCTCATACAACTATATGATCGAATATTGATGGTAGAGCCTGTCTATTCGTGGTTTCAGCCTGACAGAAGAAACAAATTTGTAAATTTAAAACGCAAAAGGGATAAGACTCCAGAACGTTCAGAGAAACCAGCAATACAAAAATTAAATGAAGACTGTCTTATCCGAATTTTTGAGTACCTTCCAATACTCGATAAACTAAGTGTAGAAAGAGGTAGAAAAAGTATTTACAGATGAAATAAATCTAAGATTAATTAATATTATCAAATTGAATTTTCGACAGTATCAAGGCAATTTCGTTCAGCGAGTTTCAAGTCATGGAGCAAAGTGAAGTCTCTAAAAAATTCCTGTTTCAAATCTGAAAACACTACAAGTAGTACCTTAACTTTTAATAAAGTGCTACAAAGATGTGGACGATATATAAAACGAATCAAGCTGAATTCTGACAACAATGAATACAACGAACAGTCACTTTTCATGCTTCCCATTTATTGTCAAAAACTTCGTTCCCTGCACGCATTTTCCCTGCCATCTTCGACTGCACTCAGAATTTTGGCATTTCGCTGTCAAAATATTACTAGCATCGAACTTTCTCTGGAAGATGAAGACAATGAATCTGACGAGGATTTTTCTCAATTGTTTGCCCTCAACAAAAGACTGAAGCATATTGACATCTGTAATGGACTAATTACTGGCACGTGTCTATTGCATTTGTCTCCTAATTCAATTGAGTCGATCGTTTTGGATAAATGTCTCACTTCTGCTCATTATTTATCAGAAGTAAGTACCTGACTAAACTAATTTTGAAACCTAATTATTATTAATATGTATGTTCAAATAAGAAAATAAGAGTATATTGATAAGGATATATTTTGATAATTTAAAAACTTTCTAGGCTGTTAAGAATTTTCGGAAATTGTACGAGCTGAATTTGAGTGACTGTGATATTACTGGCCTTATACCAGTTTTAGGATCCTGTGCCAAGACTTTGAAGGTCCTTTTTTTTCAAGATTGCACTTTGAAAGAAAGAAATGAAGCACAAGATATTAAACTTTTGATAAATCTCAAGGAATTGTGGCTTTTATTGAACCACTGGGTCACGGATGCATTTCTGGCCCACGTGGGCCGATATTGCAGTTTAATTTCATCTGTTTGTATTATAGGTCAATATATAAAAGAAATTAATTAAAAATTACCTAATTTGACTAATAATAAGTAATAACTTATCAATAAATAATTATTCTATAGGTTTGAATGAAGTTACAGACATAGGACTTGCTAACATTGCTCCATTACCAAAACTTGAATGGTTGAATGTAACACTTGAGATTACAGGTTCCGGATTAGCAAAAATGCATAGTTTACGATACTTAGAAATTTTCACCGAAAATACTTTAAGCGAAGATGCATTATGCGAAGTTATACGAAATGCTCAAAATTTAGACACTATTAAAACCAATGATGAAGTCTATACACGAAATGACTGTCAAGTAATAGAAGTTGCGGTGGAAGTCACTAAAGCAAGAAACAATGGTTTAATACTGCACATTATTTTCCAAACCGCTTCCGAGAGAGAAAAAGTCGAACATTTCAACGGAATTTCACCCAATCTAGTTTTCGATTTCATAAATTGAGAAAACTAGAAAAATTTTAAGCAAAGCATAAAGATTTCAGTATTTCAGATTCAAAAACAAAAGAATTACGAAAAATTTATTTTTTGGGATTATTGTAATCTTCGACAACATTATTAATTTTTATACTAAATTTTATTGTTCTATTAAGCATTCTTTAATATTTTTTATGAATAGCTATACTTATTTTAATTAATTTAGATTTCAAAGAATCACCGTTTCAAATCATGTATTCAAGTATATATCTTCAAAAGAAAAATATTTATTACGCAAAATCAATTGATCAAAATTATTTAAAATTCATTGTTGAAAGTATACGTTCTTTTGAATATAATTATCTCGAGTGAAATAATAATTAATGCTTAACATTAAACTATTTTGAGAATTTTTATTAAAAACTCAGTGATTTTGCCGATGCGATGCCGGGAATTAAACCCCAGTCGTCGCACTTTCAGTCAAGAGTGTTGCCGTTCATCTGTGACATCGTTGTAGTATTATAATTAAAGTAGGAATAATTTAGCCACTGTGAGGCTGGTTACACCGATCGGTGTAGTGTAACTTGGCATAGAATAAGCCAGCTTAAATTTAACTCACCGCTTTAAATTTAAGCTATCTTATTCTACGCCGACTTACATTATCTCACCCGGTGTAAACAGTCTTTGTAACTGGCTATTACCTACAATATACAATTGCCAGTCCCAGTTCGAAATGTAATTTAGACGTTGTCGTCAGACGTGCTCGTGCTGCTTCCGTTAATCACCTTTCGTTTTCCACACGTGCTCTGGTTTTAAAGACCGAATTTTAAATGTAAGTATAACTAAATTTCATTCCGGACAATAACTATTCAATTGAATTTAGTAGATTCATTTGTTCTAAGAAATAAATAGTTATTTAAAAAACGTGTCTTCAATTTATCTTTAAAGGGGAACAAATGTCTTTTTCGAAAAGAAACTCTTTCCATTCTTCAATTAATTAATGAATTAAAGTTTAAATAAATAATGAATTTGAAATGAATTTTGTCAAATATCTGAATCTTTTATTTGAGAAAGGTTCTCCCGTAACTGAATTTTCAGTTCAAACTTTTCTTTGTTTACCTCTCCTACTACATTTAAACGTCCTTGAATTTCGGTTCAGTAATTCATACATTATATCTACTCAATTATAACAAGTTAACGGTGTTTTTATTATATTAAATTAAGAGTGAAAAAAGAAAACTTGTCACAAGTGAAACAGAGGCTCGTATTGATTTTTTGAATAAGCACAATCATGATTTGCAAATGATAACGTAGCGGTATGGCAAAGATAGTGAAAGCTAAAATCAGAATTTATCTTCGGCAGGGTCACGTTATCCGAACAAACCATCCGAGGTCACAACAATGCGTTCATTAAATTATATTTTTCATATCTTGTATTTTATTTAATGTCTCCTTAAACTTTGATTCTAAATTACTCGATAATTCTTTGCTTAATTAATAATTATTTTTTTCTCGAAACAAATAATGACGAATATTATGTAAAAGTACGCATTAAATATATAACTATAATGTAAAATATTAGAGTATAAAACTCTGTTACGTAGTAACAATTTACTAATAACTGATTTAAAATTTATTTAGTTTAAATACTGTCTCTAAAATCGCCTACACATTTCTATTCATAATTTTCTATTGCTTTCTCAACTTTCTAACAATTTTCTCACGACTAGCCTACACAGACATCTGTGAAACAGCCAAATCTTTATTACTGCAAACTTTGTATTTCTAATAAGCTTAAAGTAATACCCATTTTCAATGCCCATTTAACTAACCATGGATCTTGACCGTACTTAATATAAATTTTGGGAAATTCCATAAGTTTGTAACATCAGAAAGAAGAAGTACCTAAGACCTCCTACTTTAATTTACAACCAACCAGAGTTTAGTCCACCACCCTCTCTACTTTTCTGTCAACTTCTTACGCTACTACCAATGTTCATCCCTAAGTATCAATCTTCAGATTTTCTTGCACTTTCAAGAAGAACACTCGACCTCGTCTCGAGCCTGTATATTCTCTATTTTGTAAATCGGATCTCGTCTTAATAAATTTCATTTCAATATTCTGGTTCTGTAAATGAACTCTATTCTCAATATTAACAGCATTAAGATAAATTATTTTATCTTTCCCACACAAAACAAACTCTATTTAAGAGCTTGCATTGGTTTTTCAGAAAAGGAAGAGGGAAATGGCACTCTCATTCGTAATGGCCGTCACACATTTTGACACCAGCTCAATAGCCGTGGTTAGGAGAAGACTTAAAGTGTGTGAGTTTTTAAGAAGGAACTTGCCGCTTCGGGAAAGTGTATCTCCAACCGAAAGTGTAACTTCCAGTGGATATAGCAGCCTCGATACCATCATCTCTTCCTCAACATCAATTGATTCACGGAGGCAGTCACCATCAGATTTGTTACCAGCCTCACAATTAGTGCCACAAACAGAGTCAGAAGCAGGCTCAGAAGAAGATTCACAAGCAAATTCACAGATAGAGGTAATATTAGAGTCACTATTAGAGACAATATCAGGAGTAGTACCACGAACAAAGACACTAAAAGCATGTTCAAAGGACTTTCCAAAAGACTACAGAGAATACAGTGCAAAAGTTTCAGAAAAAGATGTTTTACAGGTAATTATTGCAATATTATTTTTACCTAATTCATTTAGACTACTCTGTCATAAGATAACTGTCTTTGAACTGTAATTCCATTAAAATTTTTTCCTTCTCATTAAAGAATTCTCTTCGTAAGACAACTTCATTTTTTAATTTAAAAAAATGTATTTTAACTGTTACAATATTTTTAGAAATTTCATTGTATTATTGTTTTACTCTTAAAAATATTTTTTAAGTTGCTATATTTTCATTTTTTCCTAAAAAATAAATTTAAGTTAAAATCTGACATCAACTGAAATGGATACTTAAATAAATACTATCCTTTTAATATTTTGTTAACAAGTGACAATCTGTTTTTAGGAAAGTTCACCACTACGTTTGATGTATGGAAATAGAGATATTTTAAATTTGGGAGCAAATGTAAGAAAACCATCGTGGCCGAAGATACCTGAGCACAATGTTGAGGAAGGACGGAAGAGGATAGACACTACGTATTACAGATTGGAAGCAGATGACTTAATAGCTTTGAATGAAGCTTATCCAGTCGTGAGTTTAACAACTTTTACAATATAACAAATTTATATCTTCACCTTTTTAGCTTTTCCTAATAATAATGTTCACAGTTTTGCAAGAAAGTACTGATTTTTGTGAAGTTAAATAAATTAAATAATGAATTTAAAACAAATAAAATGTAAATTCTCTTTGTTTCAGGAAAAATGCCACAATTGTTCATTTCGATATCCTGCGGAATTACTTTTCGACCAGCACGACAGTACGGACTACTCAACAGACAAAAATGTAAAGAAACCGACAAAGTTTTGTTGTGGCAGAAAAATGGCCACCGACATGCATGACATGCGTGTTATTTGTAGAAGAAATAGACGGTAAAGTTTGACGATCTCGAATATTTTTAAGAATCTCAAAATATGTGATACAAATTCCTACACAGACAAACCTAGAATATCAATTTCTCCTAAACTTCATTGGAATTTAGGGACAAACGGGTCATATTAAGAATTTGTACTATTAAAAATACTAAATTAGAAAAAATACATGAAACTAGGATGGATTATCATACATAGTATTAAATATTTTTTTGTAAAATTTATTATTTTCAATAGTACCTAAAAATTCTTACTATGACACGTTTATCCTTAAATTGCAACGCAGTTTAAGGAAAATTGATATTATAGGTTTCAACGTGTAAAAGTCAGTAACTGTCCTGAATTTGTTTCATCTACGTAATTTTACGCACAAAAAATATATATTTTAAGCAACTTTTGATATAATCGGAAATGTTTTTCCGATAAGAAGAACAGTATTGAGCTTTTTAGAATGTTGACCGCGAAATTTATATTTATGCATAGATTTCTCTTTTGCCGCGGAATTTTTAATACAGATTCAAGTCGACTTTTAATCTGTTTTTGTATTGTTAATATAAGATAAATTATTCCAGGAAAAAAGTAGTTTAATTTAGTAAACAGCGATATTTTCATCTTTCGCTGCTTCGAGTGATCCAATTTAAACTAATGAATTCTTTTCATTAATGGATTATTAAGATATCATTCATTTGCCAAAATTTCCAACTAATTTTTTCCTGATTCAATTTTTGTGATCGTCTTTAAATGTAATTTTTAATATTATCTGACTAACGCGCTGTATTTTTAAGCTAGCGTTTAAAAAAATGATGTTTCACTGTATCCAATAACAGCAGATGAGATTATGTATTTCTTGTACATATCATAATGTAAAAAAAAAGAAACTCTATTTAAGCAAAATATTTCAATATAATGAATTAAATGCTTTCTAATCATCTTAACATTTTTACAAAAAGAAATAATTTAGTAGAAAATAAAATAAATGAAATAATCTCATCTGAACTGTCAATTTAAAGACTAAAAGTCAAAATCTCAGCTATACAAATTTACTATATATAATCCCGATCCTTTGTTACAAGTTACTCGACAGGGATAATTGTTATGTAAAAAAAATGAACACTATTATATACTATTCGAATTTCACATGTATCAACTAAGCTCTCATAAAAAATAAAATTTTTGCAGTACTATTTTCTATGGCAATTCTATTTTTTGGTGTAAAAATCAGAAAATTCTGAGGTCCAAATTCTTTTCCGAAAATCCTTCATGCGTGTCGAATCAACCAACTTTTCTCTTGCTATTATCCAACCTCTTTTACATGCTCCTTTTTACAAATCTCTCTTCCCACCCATTTTTCAATCCAACTCCTTAATCTCCTTACCCAAACTTTCTTTAAATTTCGTAAAAACGTTTAAATTCGCAAAATAAATTATAAACTTTATAGGGTAAATTTTAGGGTTTATCTCCACTATTGAGTAAAGAGGTTTCAGGAGCATTTACCAATACTCGTGCCTTTCGCTCCAGTGGGTATTGTTTCAGTTTGAGCATAACGCCCCACGTGGAACTGTGGTTGATTCGGTCGACAATCCCGTAGAACGATTTTCCTATCTGTTTGCAAATGTGTGTGTGAATACTCCTTTATCAGTGGGCAGGTGTATATGTCCACACTTTTGCAATTTTCGTGCGTACACACGTGCGTGCGAGATGTGCACGACTATTCAGATATTGTTGTTATTGTTGAGAGAACAATCGGCCGTCAATAGGCTGCTCCGACACAATGTATCTATTCAGGTGCGGACAGAGGTGCTCAATCGATCGGCAAAAGTCGCGAGACTTTTCAAAACTTCGCGCGCCCGGCAAAAACTACTATAGCTCGATGACAAAGGCCTTTTCAAATCCTCTAATTCAGTGGGTGGACTGATATTAATGTACTCAGCTTTCAGAACCCAACCCCCAACCGAATAAACAGCATTAGTTGTTTTTCAAATTTATAAGAATGGTTAATGAAAGTATAATAAAAACATAAAGTGTTTCTAACTTTAAAATCAAAAAAGAAAAAACTTGAAATTATTTCAACGCAACAACGCGGTACGCTTGGATTTCTTGGCATCTGATAATATACTTTATGCTGTCTTTGATAAAATATAACAAGAGGAAATCAGAGTAGAGCACATGATTTTAATATATCAATTTTAATCAAGAAACGATAATTAGCATCTAATTCTAAAAACTAAAATCTGAATATTGTGATACTAGATGACAAGCAGAGGTTTTGCGAGATTCATATTGCATAATTTTCCAACTCCTCATTCATCAGTTAAGCGACTGATGTGAGCTGCGAGTAAAGAGAGAATCAGAAACACCTGCTGCGCGGCAGGATCAAAGCCTTTTTGAATTGAGAGTCACTGACAAAGTATTGTAGAGATCTGTGCCTATTCTGATGATTATGTATGCGGGAATGATCGTCGAGCAACGCGCAATACACATTGGAAAGGCCAAAAATCGTCGAAATCAGTCGAGTTCAACATCAGCATTGTACGCGGGCTTTGTCTCTACCTCATTGTTGTCCATACTCATCGCCAATGCAAAATCCACATGTATATGCATTCGACACGAGCAGAGAACACATGCCGAGATTCACGTGTGGCTCTTTATGTCACGAGATCTAGAAAATCGAACTATTGTTGTATACCCAACAGACCTGGTCATGGCGATATCGACTGCAAATTCACATCTATTCATGTTCATAATTTTATCATTTAATCATGATACCTCATCAAGACTAAAGAAGCTTTGTTTACTCGTATTGCAATAAGAATATCATAAATAGTCAGATCAACACCTAATCAACACCTAGAAGAAATGATTTATGAATACGGAACACAAACATCTTCAAACCATTCATTAGAATCTCTTTTACAGTTCTATCCGTTCTACTTGTTCTGCAACTCAACACACCCAAAAAATTCTTCAACCTCAACATTATAATTATTACATGAATGTTCAGAACTTCAATCACATGTCAAATCAGCCCTTGATGAAGACCTATTAATGAATACCTTACGCTCAACACAAACATCACCAAGCATTTGCAGCAAACAATCCTCTTTCAGGGTCAAGGTCTCAGCCAGCTTATCCTCACAAACGTAGGGAAGATTTAGCAAAGAGAGAAGATGAGAAAAGGAAAAGGATGAAGGGTCGAAGAGTCAGTAGAAGCAAGAAGAGAAGGTGGTAGTGATGGTAGTGGGGGAGGGCATAGAGCAGCTGAATAGGAAGCGACACAATGGACCTGGGTGGCTGTGGAGGCGTGTTATCAAATGGGTTCCTCATTCACATACTGCGGCCTGAGCTACCTGTGTCTGTCTGTACCGGTGTCTGTCTGTTATACTTATTCATACCATCCATTGTGTCTCCACTGTTGAGTTGAGTTCAGTTCAGTTGAGAACGCGATGGAACGTGCCACAATGCACGAATATGGGCTGTACCTCTTCCTCTTCCATCTCCTCATCTCTTCTCCACGACTACCCCCTTGCCATTTGCCACCCACAGCTATGGATTCGCGGGCATAGGCGAGTGAAAAGAAAATTGTGTTGGGAAATTGTATCCCCACCGATAATGCCTCTGCTCCTGTATAGGAGTGAGTCGAGTCGACTTCTTCCCACCTGAACCAATATCATCAAACTAATTTTGAACTCCTAGCTTTCACAACTACTGCTGTTTCACAAACTTAGACTTTCTATAAGCCTTTCAAGATTATCATCATTCGTTTCCAATCAAAAAATATCTAAATAGTTACATTTTTCAGATATCTTCTCTTTCACATACAGTAAAGTCTGTTCTTCCTCGAATTTGAATCCTTCATTCATTAAACTCCCCAAAAAAACTTCCCAATTCAAGTTCCATTCAAATTAATGAAATTACGAGCCATTGAACAGGATTAATTCTCAAAGAAAACATCCTATGGCTTTAACGAAGGACAGTAGGCTGTGGTGAAGAGTCAATGGTTAATTAAGCCGCAACGACTGTCAATTTCGCGATAATAAGACTTTCTAAAACACCCTCGTTCACTTTCATGGACACGGTTCGCTTTTTTCTATAACCAAGCCAATTAAGGCAGAGAGAGTAATTGCTACAAGAATCGGGACTCACCGGACGTACCTCGTCTCGGCTTAACGCAGATGAAGAATGGCAGTGTGAAAATAAAGAAAACCTCCTTGAGCAATGATAAAGGGTGGGAGGGGGTGTATAGATGAGCACGAGCTACACGCAGACACGGCATACAAAACTCGCTCAATACGTCATTCAGTCGAAGAATACCGCTCGTTCTCGCCATTTTGCTCCCAGAATGAGAGTTTCAAAGGGAATTAAAGATTCAAAGGCATCTTTGCGCGCTGCGCACAAAACGCTCTTCTTTATCTAGCTCTCTCTCTCTTTCTCTTTTTCAAGCCATTAATTCCATCCTTGTCTCTTTTTATCTATTTCGCTTTGTAAGAAGATATTCAAAACAACGATTGCAAAGAATGTGTAATGTGTATTATACATCAAGGTTGAATACACATGCAAAACACAGTAGCCACAAGTGAAGATGCTTGGTACTACGATGACATATATTAGTTTCCAATTTTATTTATCAAGGTTAAATTAATTTTATCTAATGTAAAATTTTAAGAATACCGTCGAATAAAAATATTTAGATTGATTATTCGGAAAAGTTTCTTCAAACCGGAAATTCACTTCCCGCATAAGAAATAAAATCAAGGACAATTTTCAAATCAATTCCCGAATTTTTTTCTATTCCCGGACAATTCATGAATTTCTTTAAATTCTCGCACAGTAGACACCCTCTCGATCAATTTTATATTTAAATACTTAGATTATTTGAAAATTTCGAGAAAATTTCTTATTTCAATAATTTTTCCTCTGCGATTTTTTTCTAAGGACACGTGAGAAAATTAGGAATTTCTATTACCCTGAACAAACAAACTCGATGCATCATCCTCGATTCAAACTCTCTCATATTCCTGAGATTCATCCCAAATTCTATGCACCCTCGAAGCTTTACGATCACGGCTTTTTTCCTTTACGGAACAAATTCTGAGCGACAATTCTTGTTTGAACAAAAAGTGGGAGAATGTGGCACGCATCCTCGAACGACACGCCGGACTGGTTAACATAAAAATGCCTAGCTCGTAAAAACGAGACAGCACACGACTTTGGGCGAGGGTTATATAGTTTTCGATTGTTATTCATATGACGGGGTTGTTGAGTCAATATAATATCAGTAGAGTGGTTTGCTCTCCTCGCTGGCATTTTTTTTAACTGGGTGTATCCTCCTTAAACGCTTATTCATCCTTTCGAATGGCGGAATGAATAGAGAGAAAAAGCCACTTACCGCAGGAGTCGACTAGACGCTCGTCCACCTGCAACAAAAAAAAAAAGATTAATTAGATTCCCTCTTAAATTTGTCAAACGGTTTGCAAAACGTTGGGAAAACATTATTAGAGTAATTTAGATCTCTCTTCAAGACCTTTTTTAATCAAAAGAACTCATAAACTCGTCTTTTTGCCAAATTAAAAATATATGGAGCAATTATATGATAGTATGTAGAAAAATAGTTGAATAGAAATACGTTCTTTATGGATCTCGAGGTTTAAATTGTCAAATGGGATGTGATTTCAAATTATTCCATTTTTTTAATTTGTGTTAATTAATAGTTACGAGAGGTTGATAAATGACAAGTGATTTCTGGAGAATTCGTGCTTCAGCATACTTAAA
>JAUEJJ010000013.1:21380690-21398956 GCA_032164275.1 Synergus coniferae | reverse complement strand
TACAGAGTAAACTTAATAAATGCTGCAAGTAACACTGTTGTCTTTACAATACAAATATGTATTACACACTTACGCGGTCGAGTTCCTGCACTTCACTGCAATGCATGGATGTAAATACATATAATTTAAATATTACATTCATCTGAACTCTGGAGCGAAGAATACATTTGCATGTTCTGTGTAGATACACTTTGTAGAAACGTATACTTCATATATAGGTATATGTAATGTATATATTATGTACCTATGCTATTTAAAATACACATAGTTGAGTGCAGACATGTGTGTACAATGAACATACATGTTTAATTTTCATGCATCACTTGAGTACCCGCATGAGGAGTGACTTACAAACGAAGAAGAACTCTTGGAGGTAAGTGTAGATGCACCTTTCACTAGCGGAAGTGAACAGCCGGGAGAGCAGCCTGGGTCATCATTCGTCCGCTGTTAATACTATTAAATAAATTACGCACAGACAATGATGGCAACTCGTATAACGATGTATTATAGCAAGGATTAATAGCGACCGATTCAACTTGCAATCGCTACTACGATTCTTTCCTAATCTTTCTTAAACATAACTAATTAACTATCTTTGTAATCTCCTAATGTAAAGAGATTTAATGATTTTTTCCAGAGTTAAATGAAACAAAATCTGTTACAATCCCAAACACCAAGAAATAAAAACAGGAAATTAAATATAGATGCTGAGAATTGCATGTTTGGTAATAAAGTTATTATTTATAAATGCCCAATCATTTATATTTTCATTTTCATTTTTCATGAAATGCTAATTGGTTTATTACGGCAGTGTCAAAGAGGCATCAAGCAATATGCATGGGTACAATTGAAAATTGAATGATAAATGGCCTGGCATTATGCTAAGGTCGTTAGAAGGCTCGTAATCACAGTGACGATGAACCACATCGTTTCTAGTCAGGCTGAGTTTATCGGACCGCTTTCTTCTTAAAGTCATGGAAGAGCGACCTTTAGAGAGGTCACATGGACTACGCTCGAGTTTCTCCTACCTGTTCTCAACTCTCTTCTTCTCTCTCTTTTTTTTATTTCCCTCTTTCTATATTTCCCCTTTCTCTTCTCTTTTCTCTCATCCCTTATAAATAATCTCTGCGCGTCATAAATTTTGTAATCCCATCTCTAGTCTGTTTTTTAAGTCATTTCTGTGATTAGCATTTGAATTTCAGTAAGGAAAAAGAAACTACATTTGTTGCAAGCGTTTGCATGTTAATCAATTCGAACATTAAAGTCAGATGCTGCAGTCGAGCTGTTTCATTAATCAAGTCATTTACGGCTTAAAAGGACTACCTGGACTTGTGAAAAGCTGATTTTTCGTTTCGAGAGTCGAAATTACTTATTTTATATTTATTATCATAATTTTCTGATAAGAAGAGTGTAAAAGATAAATTGGTTAAATAATTGAAGTGCGAGAAATGCAATAACTCAATATAATAGTTATAAAATCAATTGTATATTAATATTTCAATTTTTATTGTAATACTTTTTCAACTTGAAATTTTAACGATTGATATATTAAAATTGATTTATTAGACCTTTATTTCCTATTTTTGATGCACTTAACATTTTCCTGATTCTCATTCTATGACTTAGGGCACTTTCACTCTTTGTATAGCACTTGAGGTGTCCGTGCAGTCACGCAGTAGAAAAATACTCTACATGGTCAGACGGACAGCTGAATTTAAACACAAGTAATATTTATTATCGATATAAAAGGACAATAAAATGAGTGATCAATAAAACTAAATTTTATATTTGATTTGTACTTAATTTCAATCATTTACGACATTAATTAATTTAATTTTCTTTTAAATCTAAGGTGTCATGAATTTTGTGGCGTATTTTGTAAAATAACGTCATACAGAAATTCCTTATAACTTCTTTTAAATAAAATTGACATGAGTTCGACAATTTTGGCTCTAATTCAAAAGAGTGACTGTTGATTTGAATTTATCGAGAGCATATATTATATGAGCCTTGCGGTAATTTCAGGCGGAGCTCATTTGCCTTCACTAATTTCTTTCCTGTTACAGAATGGACGAAAAAAGTGATTCAGACTTCAAAGTGAAAGGTCCTATATTTTTAACATATGTAGTTACAATACATGTATATATTATACGAACTCATGTATACATTATACATGTATATAATATAATCGAGCGCAGCGTTAATTAAGGAAATTAATACAACATTTGGTCCCAGATTTCGATATTTACTTTCAGTTGCCATATCAGAACTTCGACTTTAAAGTATAAATATCCTTGGCGAATTTTTTTTTGACCAGCAAAAATCGCTGACGACAATCACCTGCCAACCTTGAGTCTTACCCAACCTCCTTCTCCGTTGAGTGATTGTCATCATTATCAACAATTAAGAATACCGAAAGAAATTTCATTCATGACGTAACCTACTATTTTTCAATTTCACAAAAAAGCAATGCTGTCATTAATTTAGGAAAAAGATAAATGCCATTTTTAGTGAAGATGAGTTAAAAGAGTACTGTAAATTTATAAGGAAATAATTGCGTAAAATATCTTGAAACTCTTTTCACTTCTGAAATAATTTACCTACTTCTTTTGTTACTGAAGTCGTTTTTTTTAATAGGATTAAGTCGTAGCATGAAATTTAAAAATGAAAGTTAACTATGCGAGTCTACTGAAAGTTTTGGTCAAAGGCTTTGAAGAAACTGGAAGTAATTTTCTAGCTTGGAAGATTAGGTGAGAATGCGGACGAGCCGAGTCGACATTATTGCTCTCTAGGCAATTGCTTAATATCTAAGCAATATTCTCTGCTATAATTGACATTAAAATGAGAACAAATTAACCAAAATTCAAAGATTTATCTACATTCAATTTCATCCACATAAACAAACGTAATAATTACTGTATAAAATGTTCCCTTAATGAAAAATAATTCACAGAGTTATTATCTCATAAGATATTAAAACGTCCTGTAAATTACAGGATGGAATAGATAGATACAAATTTTTTTACTTTTAAGTATTATTCATTTTTAACTTTCACTTTAAATCCACCTACTTCTTTATAGTGATTTTCGTATATTTAGCATTCATTCCCGCTCTTTAAAATTAATATCGTCTATAAAATAATACTAATACAGTTAAAACTTTCTTTATAATTTTTGAAAAGAATTTTGCATATTTAGACTCTTTTACATAGTTTAGCAATAAAGATATAAATATAGCCCATAGCCAACAATATTTAATTAGAAAGGTGTTCTTCCTAATTAGAAATCTGTTAAATCAAGAAAAAAACATTCTGTGTCAACTGTTTATACCTCATTTTTGAACTAGATATAAAAAATTAGCATTTTATCTTTAGATAATATTTCATAACAGGACCAATATATGATCTTTTTTTTTCTACATTAAAAAGTCCACTGTGCTACTTACGTAATGTAAAACGTACGTAAAAAGAAAAATAGATTTCTATTTCTAAAGCATTTTTACCATTAAAGATTTAAAGAAAACACGTGAAGGATGAATTCTGCTGATTAGCAAAATCTAAAATTTGCATATGAGTCTCAAGAATGTTATTTGGAAATGTCGAATCCATATCTTGTTTTTAGCGAGACAGAACGAAACGAGAATTCTCGTTCATGAGGATTCTTGCTTTAATTAATGTTTTAAATATATCTTGACATGATTGGTACAATTTTCTTTTTTGTCTCAAATGTGTTTATGCATCGCTAGATTTCCCATCAACTTTAAAAACGACTGCAAAAAATGGGCGAATTATTTTTTTTGCATTCTCACAGAGAAATTTCTTGCATTTCATTATGCATTCTGAATTCAGAGGTTTTTAAATTCCGATTGTGAAACGTCAATTTGTTATTGTATACGAATGTATACATGTAAGCTGTAGAATCTGCTGGATTTGCTTGAGATGAGAAGAGAAGATATATGTATATCCTCTGATCCTTTCGCGCGAGTTTATTATTTCCCCAAGTTGGTACGCTCAACATCAATCCGGAAGCGTTTCTCCAGTTTTCACATACCGCAGTGATAATTACCTTCATGGGAAGATGTTCTAGCGATCGACTAGAATCTTCGTAATATATATAACCATAATATAATTTGGACTTTACTTTCGAAAATTGTGTATTTATATACTTACTAGGTGATATAAAATTGAGGTGATATAATATGATTACAGTTGTCGCGCAATCTGAATAAGTCTTCCAAACAGTGCCTATGATAATGACTGTGACGTTTTCAAACAAAGAATAATTACCGTGTTTTTATAGTATGTTTGAAATAAACTTCATGCGCAGTTGTTTTTTCATTAATAAGGCTCACGTTTTTCTCCGTATGTAATAATAATTAATGTTACCTCTCATTCATCATTATTCTAGATGCATACATTATTTGTTAGTTTTTATTGACAATGAGAAAAGATTCGGGATATGATATATAAGTGTGTTGGTTGTGTCACTGCGGTTTCTCGAAAAGGATACAATTACGATCGACCGATTTCATGGAATGGATCCAATTATTAACGGAACCTGAAAAAAGGATGGATCCTTGGAGAACTTTTTATCTCAACCGTCATTTCACGTACGGATCGTCTGGTAAATCTAGGTTACAGAGAAATTTCGACACGATGCACCTGCCTTGAAAACCACTGCAGTTCCTTTCAAATTCAAGACTTCCTTCTTTAATCCTTTTTTTAATTTCAGGAAGAGAGGTAATTAGGCCAAATTTCATGTTTATTACCTATGCATTATATTTTATTATATTCACTGCATAAGGAAAATATCCTTAGATATTATTGTAAAGACTTCTCATGCATTAACATAAAATTTTATAGAATTCCATATAGAGACATCACAAAGGTGTGATTTATGACCACAATTACCTGAATTACATGAAACATATAAGACCATATTAATACAAAACCTCGTAAAACACCATCATATTCAGTTAGAAAACAGCTAGGTTATTATGAAACATCAGCACCTAAAAGATAAATAGGCACCCAGTTTTCAAAATGTTCAAATAATTCATATGATTATTTTCCATTTGCCATCGCCTCTTCGGTATATTATAAACACAAAAAAATTCACGGAGGCACAATAAGTGTCTGAAAAATCATTTCAGTCAAACATTTACACTTGCATTTTTTATCTGTACATAATAAGCTGACAGAAATAATAAAAGTAAAATGACATGTTAGTAAATTCTATTTTAGTAAAAATTAGCGCGTGCTTACTAATTCATATCTTTTGTTCTACACAAGTTTCGTTTTACTCAAAGACAACAATAACAATATGTAAAGAAAGTCCAAGGAGTCATAGACATCCTTTACATAATACAGATTATCGTTTTTCCTCTTTAATGTAATGAAGGATGATTGGGATTTTCTAAAGAAACACGTTTCAGAGACATTATCATGGATCATGACGTTGGAACGTTGAGAGAAATGAGCCATCCTTTACCATAGGGTCAAGGGGCAAATAAGGTGCATTTCATACCACATAGTCCAAAGACGTGGTGTACTATACATCAGAAATTTAAAGACGTACTGAGAGTACGCGGAGTACGCAATATGAATACTTGGCTCACGCGCATTCGGTTACAGTATGTACTTTTTCTTCACCTATCACGGATACATATGTTCATATATCCATATATACCACGTGGTATATTTGTGGTAGGGAGAGCATCCTTTCTTTCGTAATAAAGTCCACTTAAACGAAGCCATGCTCCGTTTCCCATAAGCAATTTGCGTAATCATAGCAACTACTTACTTGCAGCCTTGTTAGCAGAAAGTGCCACACTCGAGTAAATGAGTCGCCTTACGATTACGATTCTTCTTTCATTAATCCCACTTCTCATTTTACCTCTCATGGTTTCTTTCGAATCTTAGATTGCCCTCATTTCTTTTTTTTTCTCCATATGAAGGATTAATCAACAGCAAATCATTACCTCGAAAGGTTTAAAATATCAACAGTTTTTATTATTTTGCATATTTTAAAATCTCTTAAAATTTGTAAATCCTTTGATTTAAAATTGTTTAGAATCCTCTGAATCTTTTTAATAAAAGGAGCGAAAAAACGAGAAAGTAGCCGCGCAAGGGTCATAGCTGCTAGAATTTGAATATTACAATGATAATATTACATTTAGAATTTCAATTACATTGATTTTCACACGATTTTCAGCTGGAGAAATTCTGAGAAATTCGCTTGTTAGCAAATTATAGACGAAGATGGATAGTCGCTTATGGTAGCCATAAATATTTACTTTCCTCACATGTTCCAATTAATGTCTACAACACTGCTACCATTTCTATAGAAAATCATTTGTAGAAAATCAGTGAATCTTAGTATGTCTGTCTAGTCGGCTTTTGTGTGACAGATAATATTTCTTAAATAAAATTCTATTAAAACTGGAACATGATTATTTCAACAAAGAGCAATTTTACGCAATTGGTTAATATCGTACTAAAAAATTGAAAATCCTTTTATGGAAACCACAGTGAATGACGGGTAATAGTTACTCTCAAAATATTGCCTTTCTCCATTTTGCTTGCTTTCTTCAAGTCGTAAAATTAACACCTAAATGCGATATGTCAATGAATATTGTCTGCCCTCTAATAATGTATCTAAATAGCAGCCACTAAATGATATTAGGAAATTATAGGCAAGTCAATACTAGTTCCAAGAATAATAGGAATAATACTTCAAACACTTTTTCAATACCAAGGACGGAAAAAAATAAACACATGGAAATAATTAATGTTTTTGTCAATATTATAATATTCACTCCTTTTTCTATACACATAAATATAAATGTAAATATACATATACTTTATGATGTAAATTAATTAAAATGGCATATCAAATAACAAATATTCGCAGTACCAAGGTGTGCTCAGTTTCATTTTCTTCCAAAAAAGGCTTAATTTGAATCATAAAATACAACAATCCATTAGAGTGACTGCATACGACATATCTTAGCAGTAAGATAAGCCTTAATTCCCTCAGAATTGTTTACGTGCTTCGATGCAAATCTGATAAGCCGAAATTCCCGAAGTACGCCGTTTAAGAATTTAAAAAAATATCGTGGAATTTACTTAAAGGAAATAAAAATGCTCCTTGACTTTGACGGCTCTGTCGATGATCGCAATCGCGAGACGATATATCTTGACTTATTAACCCACACCACATTAATGGTACCAGCCAAGCAACACCAGAGATGAGGATGAATGATCAGATGAAGAAGCAGACCGTCGAAAGGGGCCCGAACATCCAAGCGAAAGTTAGGCCTCAGGCTTTATATCCCTCTCCCCAACAACTCACACTTTAATCCCCTCAAGATGCAACAGCTTTTGATATCTGAAGAAACTCTTGTATGTATTATAATTTATAATTAAGGTAATTGACCATACCTTATTAAAACATCTTAAAGCGTTTGGATTTGCCATAAAATAAAATTGCTGCAAATCTATTTTTTTCTTCATTAACACTCTATTACAAAAAAAAAAAACTCGAGATATTTCAAATCGGCTCATGCAGTCACAATGATTGATCAATTGTGATCAGAATCGTTGCCTTTACAAGATAATTTTTGTCTTATTGAAAGGATGTTAGTTTTAACATGTGTAGATATGTACTGAATAATGTGCTTTTATGTTCTAACAAATTAAATGATTAGATGTCAATCGCTTTTTTCAAGTGTGAAGAGACACATGTAAAAATAAAAATATAAAGAGATAAATCGACAGATAAAGTCAGGAGAAATATATTCTTTAATACATCGTAAGAGTCTATAATACTTTCAGGCCCGCCGGCTGACACAGTAAACGCCAGTAAAGCACGCATCAACGTTTATCATATATTTTGATATACCTGGAAATCATTTCGCTTTCACGGATATTCACATATTTAATATAAAATTATCCACGCTTAATTTTTTTGGAAATGGAGATTACACGGATGGATAAAAATCTAAGGTGTGAAAATATTATTTGCCAGATTATCAGATAAGAGATTTATCGATGATAGCAAAATGTGCATGGAAACGTTTTATTATTTAATTAAAAGGAAGCTATTACTTCTTTGAAAACTTATCTATCATTCTTTGATCTATCTATCTATCATAAACATCAATGTTTTTTTTATCTACAGCAGAATATTTTTACGGCTTGAAAATATAAACAATTAAAATAGATAGAGTGCAAATTTAGATGTATATAGGTCGACTGTACTATAAATCCAAACGCCCATAATCTTTCAGACTCATCATATCTGAAGGTTTAAACATCAAGATTTATTTACGCATAAATAGTTTTTCTCATCTCATCATTATTTAGAAGTTCTCAACTCTTTTTAGAGAGAATTGAGGAAGTAAAAATGTATTCAAGATGGTTAATTGAAAGAGAACGAAGCTTTTGTTTGAATTATTCAAGATCACGATAAATATTCCAAACTAGTTTTTGTTTTCATTCTTTCGTGGAAAGAAAATTTGCAAATTTCGTTTGAAGTCAGACAAATGTAAGAGCGAATTTGTGGTAGCTCGAGTCGTAAATTATCCAGAAGCAGGTTTCAGTTGATCATTGATGAGTCTCATGATTTAAAACTGACCATAATCCGCTCCTTCCAAAACCATGATCATTAATAACGATTAATTCCGAAGAACAACGAAATAACTGTTTAATTTTTACCGCTAACATTATTTTCGAAAAGCATATAATGTTTTCGATGACATAAGGTATAAATATCTAAAATATCTCAAATTAGTTGCAGTTATGTTTCTACGACTTTGTTGATTGTATACTAAATTCTATTTTAAGATATCCTCAAGATAGGAAGGTTATTAGAGAATAAGCATAAACCACTTTCTGTACGCGAAGTGATAAATAGGTTTTTATAATAGTAAAAGGAATGCAAAAACGAGAAATATCACGCGTAAATCATAATTATTAGTTATGAATAAATATTCGTATTGTCTGGTTAAAAAAGTGATTTTTTGTGATGAAACATTTTTTCCGTCTTTTAGTGATATTTAAGCGAATTATATTAAAAAATACTGGTTATACGTTCACTTCACGGTAGTAAATAAGGAGAGTCGGTATCAGGAAGAAAAGTGCCATCATCTTATCATCTACAAGGAATGCTTCCGCACGTCTGGTCGACGTAATAATCGCACATGTTCGTTCCCGGATGACCCTAAGCATTTATACTGGACAGTCCGGCATCAGGCTCCCTGGATTATTACTATATTGGTCCCACTACAAACGAGAGGGAAAACGCTTTCTTCAACCTGGAATTCAATTATCGGTTCGTGAACTCTTGATCCACTTTGTACAGAACTCAGTTTTATTCTCCCACCTTCCTCCTTATATGGGTTACTATTAAAATTGAATTAATTTATAAAATACTATTGAACTTCTCAAAAAGAGTCCCCTTTATTTCGTAGCAAATTCAAACTTTGCAAGATATCAGAGCGTTTATAAATTGAAGCGGAAAAACTAATGAATCATATTCTCAGAATATGCAAAATAATATTACTCGAGTGAACTCTAATCAACATGACCTACGAACTCGAAAAATCTTAATTTTTTTTTTTGAAAATATCTTCATTGCTTCTGCGAAAAGTTGTTATGAATTACAGTATCTGTATTGCGCAACCGATTCTTCATTAGCCGAGTTACTCGCGATGCCTTTATTACTCACGTGCAACTAGGTGAGTTTATGCAAGAATTTCATTTTAATTTTTTCCCTTTATCACATTTTGTGTATCTCTTTCAACGCTTAATTATTGACAAATAAAAAGAATTCAAATCTCGATGTTTGGCTGATTAAATTAGAAAATGAAGTTTTTAATTTGGCAACTCGTTATTATTTAATCGCTCCTGTCTATCTCTAGGAATGTAAACATCAAATTGAGAAATTTTTATCTTTATGGAAATAGTAACACTATTTCAAAACCTGTTATTAGATTTTAGAGACGTAAAAATGCTGCGAGGTACGTTTGTATTATATCAGCAGACAGCGACTAGACAGAATAAACATGAAATCTGTAAGACACAAAATACTGTTGAGCTAAATAATGTAAATCATCATTTTACTTGTTGAATTAATTAAGTTATAACTTTAACTATCAAAAATGCAAAATTTCATTTTTATTATCAAGAGAATTCAAATTTATATATTTTATTTTGAAATAAGAGACCTGAATTAAAATTTTTTAATTGTAAAATCACTATTAAATGTGAAACTAGATTTCAAAACTTCAGAACAGGCTTAAAGATACATCTTAGAAAATAAAAGAAAAGGTGTTAAGAGTCCGAACTCTTCAGTCTGAACACCGAATGAAAACAAAAAAATAAATAAATCTAGGATTGCAACATAATGTTGAAATCATGTTACGTTGTAATACGAAAGACGATTGCTTTGCGTAATTTGGTGAGAGAATCTTGCTTACAGAAATACCACGAATAGAAGTAGGTACTTTTTGATATTGCTTACTTAGGCATAGCCGTTTTCTTAATTATGGCAGGTTTATACACTTCAGGTGATTTATCTGGCTAGGTAAATTAGTTACTACACATATCACTTCAGTAATGGAACTTAAAACTTAGTTTTGATGTTGATCTTCTGAAGAAATAGTTTTCCCTTTTCAGCCAAGAGATGTGAGAAGAGATACAACTTTTTAACACAATATCGCCATTGAATTATTAAAAGAAAAAAGAAGGGAAAAAATGGGCAATTGCGAACAGGAGATGAAGCGATAAATCAGTATTACTTCTCCATTACGCAAGTTTATGCTTCGAAAGTACATAATATATTCAAGAAATGCAGAAAGCAGAGCAGACAGGAAAAAATATTCAAAATTAGTCCCTCATAAAAATTTGAATATAATTTTCAGATGAAAATAGTATTAAAAAATTATAGTCTCAAGAGTTTTAAATTGAAAAATGAAATATGGAAAGCTTAATAATTGAATACTTAATAGAAGTAACCAAATAAGATAAAATAAGGAAATGTTTGAAGACTTAGAAAGTGAAGAGTATGTAGATATATATAATATTATTATGTGAGTAATATATTCAATAATTGCAGATATGTTTAGTAAATTTCTTTCTGAGATATTATAATAATAGAGCTATAAAACATCGATTACCTAATAGATGACATGACAGTAAATGAGATTATATTATATAAAATGAACAAAATAAAATAAACTATGTGGTATATCTAAGATTAGCAATCTTTATCTGATACACCTGAATAGGTGTCTAAACTGTTATTATTGGTAATGTGGCCGACCGAGAGAATCTATTATACTAACAAATTCAAGAATTATATACTTTCAAATTAAAATGAGAAAAGATAAAGGACTAATTAGCCAAGTCCGGGTCAACTTTCACTATCCTCTTGGGAACTAACTTTTTTTAATTTTAAATAATTTAATATGTTCAATCCGAATGTTTTCACTGCTCTTTCTTCTCTAAATAGCATGAAAATGACAAGTATCCATTTTCAGAGGATAGAAGATGATTAATATGAATAATATTCAAAGGCAAGAGGGATCGTCACTCTATAAAATCTTTTGAAATCTCCTAAGATTCTACGGAATCTTTTAATAATATAAAAATTTCTTAAAATCCTTTAAAATTCCCCGACAAACTTTAAAATCACTTAAAAAGTCATCAAAACCTCTACAATTAACAGAAACCTCGTGAAATCCTCAAAAATTTCAAATTTATTAATATTCCATGAAATCCCTTAGTTTCATTACTTCTTTTAAAATTATTCAGAATCATTTAAAATTTATTTTAATTCCACCAAAGACTTTAAAATCCCTAGAAATTCCTTAAAATCTCACAAAATTCCTAGAAATCTCTTAAAAATTCTTATATTAAATCCTATTTTTAAGTATTTAATTTCCTATTACTCAAACTAAGGATTACATCTGCCCATATGAGGACCTTCGTCTTAAGAGACTGGTTCCGGATATTCTGGTCCTGCATTCTGCACTTATGACTCTTACTGCCCATAAAGTTAAATCACTCTTTCCAATCGTTCTCGATTCAATCTGAATTACTCTTTGTAGTCTAGGTCTAGGTAAAATGTAATGAAAAGTACTTGATGTTGCAATTTGTTCAAAATTTCTATCCAAGCCCCAATCATGATCGGAGGTCACTTACATTCGACTTATCCGAGGTGCTAGATTGTGAGAGGAAAAGGATGAGGAGGAGGTGGGCATAGAAGGAGAAAGAGTATCGTCTCAGTCGAATTACTCTCACTCGAAAGGCCCCCGTCTCTTCTTCGTCGGACCCCCTTTATACCCCCCTGCTTCTTCTGGGGGTATAAAGAACCCCGGTGCGCCTTCCTCAGAGTCACAGACAAGAACGGCAACGTTGAAGCCGACATGACTCCTTTCATCGCGGTAAGCAAACATTTTTTTCCCCAATCTACGAAACGGAAAAAAATCAAAAGAGAGAGTGTGCCCGCGATCAAAAGAAAAAAAAAATAAATACAAATAAGAGAAAAATCGGGAAGAGCATCGCTGATCTGTGAGCCGACAAAGATCGAAGAACCATTAAAAAAAGTGTATTTTCTTCATATTCGGTTAAAAGTGATACGTAACGATATTTACAAAGTGGAAGATTCGCGGTTTAAGTTTAAGTGTAATAATATTCATCACCAATTGGAGATTAATCATCATTTTTCTTCCTGTGGTTCAATCGATCGTGGACGCTCAGCTCGCGAAGCGATTTTCCCTTCTTAATCAGTGATTTTGCGTGATTCAAGTTTCATTTGGTTACTCTCTTTTCTGATAATGTAGAATATTTATAGTACTTTTTAAAAGCAATTTTTCAAAATAATAATTCAAGAAAATTTAACAGAAATTGAAAAAAATATTGTATTAAAAACTTGTTTCCTTCGCCAGAAGAAATAGTCTCATCGAAGTGATACCTATGAAAACAGGACATCAAAATTTATTTATGTGCAATTTTTTAACTAAATTTGGAAACGAGTAATCGTGTCACGTGTAACATTTTTTTACCCTTTTAAAAGTAGTGAAATTGGAATTGAGTACATATAAAGTCTAAAAAAAAAAGTTCAAACCATAAGATATGTTTTGCAATCTGGGCACTTGTCCCTTCATTAATTTGGAACTTAATAAAAATTACTAATCAAACTTTTCATGTCTCAATTCAGTACTGATATATCTCGGGAGCAATTTGTTTTTCTTCCTCGAAATTGAAAATTCGATTTTTGAAGAAGCTTTGATATTTTTGAAAACGCTATTAATCCTAACAAAACAGAAAAAAAATAAAACAAAAAAATCTTTTCTCTTTCCAGTGTATGGTAGTGGGTCTGGCAGGGTTCGCCCTCGCCGAACCGCCCGTATCCTCCGGGTACAACTACAACAGGCCAGGAGGCAGCGGTGGATTCTCCATTAGCGGCGGCGGTGGTGGATACTCCGGGGGTGGTGGCTACTCCGGAGGTGGTGGATATTCTGGAGGTGGTGGATTCTCCGGAGGCGGTGGTGGCTACACCCAGGTTTCCACTGGAGGCCAGACGAACGAGGGGGCCTCCGTCGACGGAGCTCTTCTTGAACAAATCCGTCAGATCCTCTTGAAGGAAGAGAGCCAATCCGGTGGTGGTGGTGGTGGATACTCCGCACCCAGCTCCAGCTACGGAGCCCCTAGCTCTAGCTACGGAGTCCCCAGCTCCAGCTATGGAGTCCCCGGATCAGGCAGAGTCGTCGGAATTGATCTCGAAGGAATCAGACAGGCCATCCAGGTCGCCCAATTCAACCAGATCAGCCAAGGAGGCGGAGGTGGATATCCTAGCGGACCCAGCGGTGGTGGATACCCATCGGGAAGACCCAGCGGCAGCTACGGTGCTCCCTTCTAAAATGCAAATTTTAAAAGAGTAATTTTATAAATGGGACGGGCACCGCGCCGAATATGCAAAGATCCTTCAGAATCTTCCAGGATCCTAATTCAAGTTTTTATTAGGATCCTGGAATAACTTGGTCCCCAACTCTCTAACTAGTTTCCGAGACATTTGAAGATGTATAATTATAAGTCAGGAATAAAAGATCTCTAATAATCCTGATTGAAGTCACAAGTTGAAGAGATCAGGATCTGAGCCACCAGCCAGGAGAAACCTGCCTCATCATCCGTGGGCCATTATCATAATCGGAGAAACATCGACGCGGTGCCAGGAAGTAACAAAATTTTTTTGTCCCACCACTTGGATCACGGGGGCCGATGAGGAAAAGCAGGGAGAAGAAAGCCTGCAAGGCCTCAAGAAGATCGATCAGCATCGTAAAACCTAAGGAGAAGGAGGTCTATGAGATCTAGAGGACGTGATTCGCGCGAAAGCGCCTTGTAAATAATACACACTCACACGATCATACACTTTTCGACGAGCTCATAGCATCCGAGATTCTGAGCGATTAGGAAAGAAACCTTATTTTTGTATAAGATCTTGAATTTTCGAGAGTAGAAATTTTTAGAAAGTATCCTTGAGGACTTTTTTAAGACTTCTGCACTTTTGATGACTTTCTTGATCGTTTATGATTTTCTTGGTCGTTCATGATTAGGCTGCGAGCGAGCTAAACCAAACACTGTATACAGATTACAAGAAATTTAAGTACACTATTTTTTTACTCTGTAATGCTATTTCCTTAACCACGCATTTTTGTACTGTATAAAGGCTTTTTTGTAGAAAAAAAAATAAAAATACGTCGCCACCGTTAAAACTGGTTCTGGTCTCTGATTCCCTATAATGCATTTCCTTGTTTTCAGTTATAAATGAGTACTTCCTGATCCTCCTCTTAAGTGTCTTCACTTTTACTTTCCTTATCTATCAAGAAGATCAAAATGATCAGTGAGTAGTACGAAACTTGGACGAATAGTATTTACATACAGAGACTTGGTTTTTGCAGTTATTCTGCTTTTTCTTTTGGAATTCTTTGACATTTTTCGATTCCTTATCTTCCTTTTTTATTCTTTTTTGATTTATTGAATTATCGAGGTGCTTTCTTTGTGAATTAAAAATAAATTTTTCGAAAGATTGCCTTTCTCCTTTCACCTGAAATCTCCGGCCTCGGAGGCATGAACTTCTTCAGGAAATGTGAATTCGTAGTGCGTTAAAGGTACCGTTCAGAAAGAGATCCATTGCGAAATGTGACCAATGGTCAAGATTCGAAAGTAAGGTGAACTTTAGAAGCCAAAGTGGAACAATCTAAAAACTATGTCGATGCTCTGGAGTTTAATTCTTCCAAAAAGGTCGTTGACTGTGGTAGTTTCGATTTCTGTTAGGGAGCGTGAGAAAGAGGAGTGGCTGAGTTGCAGGGTGAGGAAGTCTTTTGAATAGATAAAAATGTAAAAGAGAAAATTGTTTTAAGGAGGAATACTGTCATTCTAGAATTACATTCGTTGTCAGTGTCACTTATTCTTGAAATTAGAGCACTTTTGAATTTTTTGTTAGAATTCTTTTTCTCTTTTTTCATTAATTCTTTTTATAACTTTTTATTAATTCCATAATTATGGGACGTCACCAAATTTTTCATAATTATTACTCGGCTATAACAGGTACCAACTTTCTTCCTTTCTTCAAGACAAGTTTTTTGAGAGTGGATCGGATATAATAGAAACGTTGTTAAAAAAAGAGAATTGAGGATGAGGATGAGGAATTGAGAATTGAGGAAGTGAGCTAGAGTGATTTCTCGAACACGATATCGGCCATCTTCTCATCCAGTCTTACGCATGTACGTATAGTAAATTCTTAAGCACGTAATGAGTAACGACGACATACATACACCAGGGAAAGTGCTGCGACGCGTCTGCCGGGTAAGCGTGAGATTCTCAACTCAATTTTGCAAGAAGCGCATAATCCATAACTTGTCTGATGCTCTAAAGACTCTAAACTCGAAACTAAACCCGTGCGAAAGAAGAAATCCCCTTGGAATGAAAACGAGAGCAACAGATACAGTTCCACCGATTAGTTTAAGTCAGTAAGATATCGTAAAATCTACTTTTATAACCATCTTTTTATTGAAAAGTCGACTCGTAATCGATCTTAAGATCTCATCAAAGTCAACAGCCTCATTCAATTCTTTTACTCGTGTAAAATGACGTAACTAAATGTTTCACTTTCTTCTCTTATTTATGAGTCTTGAGAGATTTATTGATTCTAGCTGTTGTAATTGCTAATCAATTGTTTCATCTAATGAAATATGATTCACTGATTTTATCGATTAGAATTCTATTTTCATTAGACTTAAGAATACTATAATTGTATTGCATTTTAAAATACTAAATCATTCTATAATCTTCAGTCAAAAGTACAATCATAAAATTGTAAGCAAATATCGTAGATTAATAAGTATTATTTATTTTCTGTGCGGATTTGTTTTATATGTATATTTTATTAGACTTGACTTAAACTTTTCTTCTAGGAAAATGGCCAGAATTTATTTAAATTTATTGCACGAGAAGAGAATGCTAAACAGATTTACAATGACCGTAAATTGAAAATGGTTTGCACAACAGAGGATCGGTTACATCTGTGCAATTCACAGCCTGGATAATAGATCGTAAGATGAACAAAATTCAATCGCCTCTCACCTTATGGCATATTTCCGATCCAATAAAAGATTCTGGTCAATAATCATGGTACATTTAGTATTTCACAACAGTTACTGACAGTTAAGGTAGAAGTGCGCAATTCAAAGACTCAACTATTGAAAATTGTAAAAAAACACCTGACATGACTCTCACCAATTCAAGAAATAAGAAAGGACATCAACTTTTAAGCGATTATTGAGTTGCGAATTCGATAGAATAAATTAATTACTGTGTTTTGGCGATTAAAGTTGTTGATTAAAGAAGTTGAATAAGGTTCAGCTATCATTAAATAATATTATGGAGGAGAATTTCCTAGAAAAAATCTTTTTATTCGCCTTACCTTATTTTAGTTAAGTTCGTATAATAAATATATAAAGATTTAGAAATCTTATTTATATTGTAATATAAACCTCATACTCGCAGCCATTCAAATTATGTACAGTGCGTCGCTGGAATGCATTTTCAATGATTTTCAGCTTCATCCGAGTACCATTTTGACAACTATAGTCAATATATTAAGAAATATTAGTGGAACTGAAAACGAAAAAAAATCAATTTAATATTTGTGTTCCACGTTCTATTAGTTAATATAATTTTCATATTTTAATTTATAAACTTATGGATACATAAAAAATTATATTACTTACACCTTGCAACTGTTCTAATTGATCTTACGAGATTCAACATTTGGGATTTTATAGTAGGAGCTTCACCAAATCCTTGAATATTTTGCTGCGCTCCCCAGCCGACTGCAATAAATTCGTTAATATTATCATATTAACATTATAATATAATTTTATGAACTGGTAATATTACACTGTAAAAAATCCAGCTGAAAATTACCAATCGGTTAGGAAATATTTGACTGATTGACGTTAAAATAGTATAATTTTATTCTGAACTCGCAACGATAGGCGTTGTAATTTTACAATATTTATATGAATCTTGCAGTGAAAGTGTAATGTTAGTTTAATATTATCAAGTGAATTAAGGAACATAAAATTATGCATGATAAACGTGGTAAATTTTAACCACGTATGTGTCGGTGTAAATTTACCACGTTTATTACTAATTTTACGAGAAAATCGTGAAAAAGTACAGTCATTATTTTTATGCTTTCTTTGTAAAATTTACACGTCGATCACTTATAATTTTGTGTCCCCCGATTTATGTATAGTAATTTCCAATTGGATTTTTAACAGTGTATATAGCTTGAGATTAAATCACATTTTAAAAACTCCAAAAAGAATGCTTTAATAAAAACTAAAACTTTCCAAAAACCATCTCTAACATATAAAATTTAAATCAAGCCTTTTTCTTTAATGTAATTTAATTTTAGTGAATGCAAAAAGTGTGGGGTAAAAGTCTTCGACAGTCGACAAGTGGAAAACGCCGGAAAAATCACACATTTTCACTTTTTGAAACCTAACCTTATTTTCTTTCAATCTCACAAAAACTTACTTTTAACAAGAAATCTTTCCTCGTGCAAAACACAAATAGCATTGAGACATAAGAGCGTAGCTTCAAAAAGTGTCCATAACGTGAAAGCCATTTTTTCTCTAAATAAATAATACTTTTTGTCTTTAATTTCCTTCCTCGGTATTTTCGGTATTTTCG
>JAUEJJ010000013.1:21365274-21380590 GCA_032164275.1 Synergus coniferae | reverse complement strand
CGTGAAAGCCATTTTTTCTCTAAATAAATAATACTTTTTGTCTTTAATTTCCTTCCTCGGTATTTTCGGTATTTTCGATTTTTCGTTCTAGACGTTCTCACTTCTCACTCGGCACTCGGCAGTCGGCACTCGGCACTCCCAAGTCCCACTGTACCAAAACGTCAAAGTGGTGCCACCTGTCATCTATTTTCTTGGAATTTTCCTAAGAGTGACACCTTTATTCAAAAGCACGAACAGAGATCGTTGACGTTCAAAACGTCATAAATTCAAAATTTTAAATGATTGGATGATCTGAGCAAATCTGAGTGTTCCAAACTCGCCAACCCGGTGTAGCCCGGCAGCAGTGGAAATCCTGAACTTTTCGAGCGTAATTGGCCTTCATCGGACGTCAGATTCGAATCCTTCCAAAGGCGATTTGGGAACTTAACGAACGGGGTTCGAAGCGAGAAAATTAATCGGAGAGTGAAAATTTTAATAGCGCGGATGTCGTACACTATCTATACGAAATTAGCCAAAAGGGAAGCAAAACTTGTCAATGGGATCCACCATCGCGTTCTAGTTATTCGCAACATGGCGTTTGCTTGATTGTACACAGGTATTTAATTGATCATTTCCCGGCGCGTGGTTAATGAATTATGATTCATTGACCTTCACTGCCCTCGCTTGTGTTCCACTCTCGTTTTTATCTCATCTTTTTTCAACTGAGAATTAACAACTGCTTTGCTGTTTGCATATTGCATAATTGCCTGCGATAATAGTTTCTTTGATGTCTTTATTCTAAAAGAAGAGTAAAATTATACATCGATTCGAACCCACTTTCTCGAAAACATCGATGTTCGTCTCTCTTTTTGTGTACTGAGCGGAATATTTCTCGTGAAAGATAAACCCCGCTATGTCAATTTTGAAGTCGAAACATAACCTATAAATTCTGAAGGCTGCCAATCGTTTCCATTTTCGCGCAGTTTTTCCGAGTAGATAATAGCATGGAAAATAATACGTAGTTATTTCCATAATGAATTCTTGATCTCGTTATCTCGATAGTAATATCAGTGTCGGTTGACAAAGTTATAGAATTTCTATTTCTTTCTAGTTAGCCGGTTTTTATCACGACTTTATCGTTTCCTGTTTTCCATGATATTATTCGAATATTTAGTAACCGTTATTATTATGATGCATGAAACCTTTTGAATCGAATTTCAGTATATGTAATTAAAATTCCTTGTGTTGTCGACTGATTGATAGATGGCCCAATCGACAGGAAAACAAAGTGAGAGAAAGATAGCGTGGAGAAAGAGGGTGAGCAAATTCTGACTGAAGGAGGCGAAAGTTTTTTTTTATTTACAACAACTTTCTGTCCAGCATACGTGGATTACCTTTTTGAAAAATTTAGTAGAAATGTTCTTCGAAGTACTTAATTAAAAAGGCCATTTTAAGTATACTGAGTTGTATTGTAGTTCAAAAGACTGATCACAGATCAGTACATTTTTTTTTGACTATGTATCACACCCCGTACTCACCTCACACAATGGTGCAGATTATGGGTGGCCAACAAGCAGGGGGACAATGTTTGCAAATACAGAATCACACAACATATTATAATGGTGCAAGTCCTTTGCACCAAACAGAATACAATCAGTTCGTTCCTGATGCTTCTAATCATAACAGGCATCCTGTTATGCAGGTATGTTCTGTACTCAATTTTTTTATTATTATTTATTTTGGTATTTTACAAGTATGTATTGTCAGTTATTATTTTCTAAATTTGATCATTTTTCATTAATTTATGACCTTATGTGTTTAATTACTTAGGCACCCTTGTAAAGTTAGAAAATCAACTAATGCAACATTTGATAGACGGATTATCTTCGTCCTTGAACGAATGTAAACTTGGATTGATTCCTTTCAAGTAGAAATTCAACACTAAAAATCTGCATTTGCTTTATACGTCTATGCTTTAATTTTTACTGCATGGGTTTACACTTACCAAGTAATCCTACTTTTTATGTTGTTTATGGTTTAGAACACTGAGGGTGCCGTCCTATGGTATCAGAAAACGCAAAGCAGAAAGCAGAAAATTATAAGAGTAAAAGAGAGAACGAATATGTCTGTCTCTTTAACTTTTACGATTTTCTGCTTTTTGCTTTGCGTTTTCTGCAGCTATGGAATGGCACCATAAAAATCACTCAAACTCCTTATTACAAGTACTTTGTAGCACTCTAGGATTCCAGGCCTCACAATCTGAACTTATTTATCCTATTTTTCCTGTTTTTATGTATGATTATTATTTTTTCATATTTACCTCTTCTCAGAAAATTCCACTATCACTTATTTTCACTGAAACAAGGACTGTGATTAATAATATCATTAATTAAATGAATTTGATTGCTTAATAAGTACTCAAATCAATTTAAAATTAGACAAAACGAAAGTTGTTTGAAAAATTTGGAACTTAGTCTTCGAGAAATTTATTATTTAAATATTTACATTTGATAAAGCTAATTTTTTTCTCATTTTTAAATCAAAACTCTGAAACATTTTCATACAAATTTCAGGCTACTTCACTGCAAAATGGATCCTACCCAGTCGAGTTGTATCAACTAATGGGTGTAAATGTACAACAATTTCGTCGTATGAACTATAATGTGCATGGAAATAACACTTCGAATAATAACTGGACAAAACGAATGAGTCCCGTACACAATGTACCCTCGATGCCCCCTCCACAACCAAATTATCGACCAGCTAGCACGGGATCCATAAAAAAGTCGAATTGTAATAAAGGAGGGAAAAAAACCGCACATCGAGAATCATTTTCACCAAAAGAAGCTTACAACAGCGACAGTGGTTTCAGTTCTCGTTCACCCACGCCAAATAAACATCAGACTGATAACTTGACTGAAAGTTCTGATGAGAGGGATTCTATTAATTCTCAAGGAGAACAAGGAACTAAGTATGTTTATTCATTTACAGCCGCTGAAAAATTACTAAAACTCACTGAAAGTTTTAAAAAATATATTTTTTTTAATTTTTCAGACGCCTACTGGAGGTGCATCCTAACATACACCTTACGAATAATTCTAGTAGTATTAATCATGGAGGTCTGATCTCGAGCTCTTCTGTCCACCTATTTTACCAAAATCAGCGACCAGTTAGTTATTATCACAATCCTATGCAAACAACAAGAGCTCCAGTACAGAACTACCAAAACAAAAGAAGATATCACTCTGGTAAGAATTAAATCTCATATTTTTTTAATTGTGAAAAAGGGCTTATTCTATGTGGTCATTGTATAAAAAAATGTGCTATTACGTTTTATTCTGAGTTGAAAAGCATAGACTATTTTTCATATTTTCCAGGGAGGAATAGTCCGCCTCAGAGGATACAAAGGAACAGAAATAAGTTCACTCAAATTATAGCACCGACCTACTTCTATCCTCGATACACAGTGCCACCAGATCGTTTTTTAGAAAGATCTCACCTCATTCAAGTCACTCAAAGGCCCGAAAACTTACTGACAAACTCGATTTGGGACGCTCTTTCAGAGGACATGTGGGCAAAGTTTGTTTCCAATCAGCAGACGGAAGACACTTATAAAAAGAAGATAATGCTTTGGAAACACTTGTTCTTTCTTATCAAGGTATTTAAAAATCCTGTCTGATTGATCTTTTTTTAATTCAATTTCTATCTCTAGAATTGAGGAATTTTTCATATGGACAAATTAATGTAAATTTAATTTGAAAAAGGCTTAATTCAACTTATGAAGCTTATGTTGCAGAAAGAATTTCCAAAGTATGGCTTGTATCTGGTCGGTTCGACAATGAATGGTTTTGGATCAAATAGCAGCGATGTAGATATGTGTCTTTTAATTAAACACACAGAAATGGACCAAAGAAACGAAGCCATTTTTCACCTAGACCAAATTTTAAGAAACCTGAGAAAATGCAGTGAGTTTTTTTTAATATCAACTATTAATGTTATCAGATGTTACTGTAAACTTAAGTATATTGAGCTGAATTATTTACATTGATAATTATAGATTTTATAATGAACCTGGAGCTTATCCTTGCCAAAGTACCAATCCTTAAGTTCCACGACAAGTTAAACAATATAGATGTCGACCTAAATTGCAACAATTCGGTTGGCATTAGAAACACACATTTAATGTACTGTTATTCACAGAGTAAGTATAAAATTTGTACCTTTTAATTTGCTTCAATTTATTTTTTACATTCATTTGTTTCATTTTTAGTCGACTGGAGAGTGCGACCTTTGGTTCTAATCGTGAAGCTCTGGGCACAGTGTCAAAACATTAACAACGCAAAAAACATGACCATATCGAGTTATTCTCTAGTACTCATGGTTATACACTTTTTGCAGTGTGAGTTGTTCTTTTTGAAAGCTGAAATTTCTATTTTGAACCTTAGTTTGCGTTACTTAGTTTTTATAATTCATGTTTCTGATTTAGGTGGAACTACTCCTGCCGTCTTGCCATGCCTGCAATTTCTTTTCAAAGAGAAGTTCGATCCTGGCTCTGATATTCACTTTATTGACATCCACGAACAACTGAATATATCAACCGACTTACTCCCTCGTCCGAATCACTTCTCCCTCGGTGAACTTCTAGTTCAATTCTTTAAGTACTACGTCTTCTTCGAGTAAGTTTTCATTAATTGAATTTTTTGTTTCCATTTGTGAAATACTAACCCTTTCGCTTTCAATTAATTTTAATAGTTATTATTCAAATTAATCTTCGTGTTTTTAGTTTTAACCAGTACGCGATATCGGTGAGGCTGGCGAGAAAAGTGCCAATAGAAGAGTGTCGTAGAGTGCGATCATACAAAAATGATCCTCATCAGTGGAAGTATCTTTGCATTGAAGGTAATATTTTAAAATTTAGAATTTTATTAGATAATTTTAGGTGTGAAAAGTTCTTATGATTTTATGAATTTTTTTAGAGCCCTTTGATCAAACCAACACGGCAAGATCAGTCTACGATCCGGAAGTGTTCGTGAGGATCAAACAGGTTTTCAAGCTAAGTTTCGAACGCCTGACACAAACCCGGAAACTGTCCAGCATCTTCGTCAAGTTGGGTGTTAATAACATAACATCTCCTGCTCCCACGTAACCTCGTGCTGTGAAATTGCACTGAGTAGGCATTAGTTAGCATAATTGTGTATACATGTGACGCCAATACTCTGAAAGTGTGCGTTTTATGACGGGTTAAGACTAAAAGTGATTGAGGCTCAACTTTGAGAAGAAAAGATACTCGAACTTCGATGAATCGTCCTTGATAAAAAAAAAAGTCAAGTTTAGGTTTCAAGTTGTTTCTTCTCTTGTCTTCTAGTTTTATTGAGTCAAGCAGCCCCATTGCGCAAGATATCAATGACTTTACAAAATTACACCAGTTTAGATTCTCGGTTGAACGTGAACTCTAAAAAATGCTGGAGGTGAAAAATAAAATCTCTAAAATCTGGTGCAATAAATTTTCTCCTGCGGCAACGTTAATCTAGTACAAAGTGTGAAGAAAATTAGAGGTGCTATTAATTCCAATGACTATTTAATATAATCTCAAGAGGTATGAAAGAAACATGGAATGAAAGACTTTAAAAAGTTGAAGTGAAGTTGAAATGAATGAAAATTTTGGGTATCGCTTCGCCTAACGCTCGTGAGTCCTAACGAATGTGTCCTTCAACGAAAAACGTAACAAGGTGCCTTCTCATTATTTCTTTCGAAGTAAAAAATTAATTTCTAAATAAAAAAAAATGATTTCAAAACAAAAGCTAAAAATACTGACAAGACTATTACCACACACAAGTAATTAAAGTAGCTTCAGTATTATACTGGTGGGAATAATACAGATCGGGTTAGTCGCTACATTATATATCGCTTGCTAAAAATGATTTGCCGTTAATTTCTAAAAAAGTATAATTAACTGTTTTATGTATAAATGGGTGTGTACACAAATTTTAATATCTCGTTAATCCGTTGAAAAGAAGTGCCTTTTCGGCATGGTTAAAGATAATTTCTCATATAATTTTGCTATTATTTTAATAGCGTCATTTTGTTTTGAGATTAATCAAGAGAGGAAAAAAAGAAGATACTCAATTAAAATAAAAATATAGAAAAAAATACGAAAAAAAGTTTTGTCGAAGTAAACAAAAACCATGTAAAAAAATGTCGATCCTAATTGTTATTTAAGTTTTTTAGTATTATTTTCTTATAGTGTGCATTAATGACGGGTGTGTAAAAGCGATTATTATTATTATTAAGAAAATTGATGTTGATGAGTGGTTTAATCGTATGTGGATATTTGAAACAAGCAGAAAACCGGCTTAAAATTCTTAAAACGTCTCGTTGTCAAATAAGAGCAAAACTTGAGAACCTCCTTATATTCGGCTACTTATATTTCTGAGATTCAGGAAAGTTTAAAAAGGAGGAAATTCAAACTTCAATCGTGGGTACGCTCGAATTACTTAAGAACCATTTAAACACGATCATTTATATATATAAAAAAAAAAAAGAAAAAAAAAACGAGCCGACCAGTTATTGTTCTTTTAACTGTGCCAAGAAAATATATACTGCTTATTTACTTCTAAACAACAGTTATCACACTAAAATCAAAAAGGTCTGTTTATGCTGTCGAAAAAATAAAAAAAGGCTAGTCTGTACATTTCTAAATATGTATCGAGAAAAAATATTTCAACAAGTGGAGAGGTTTAAATTTTTGATTCTCTTCTTCAAAACGAAAGTTCCTATGCCAAATCGAAATCTTAAATTAACCTTTCTATATTGTTTTTTTTTTTTTTGAGTGCATTGTTTATAAATCTGTATGTCAACGAGCGGTATATATGAAATGCGAACGGAAATTTTTTTATCGTACATTTCCGCTCCCTAGTCCCTTGCTTTTTTTGATGACTTTAACGTGATAACAAAGCATTTAATGTTAAGCTTTAAATTAAAGGGAATATGTGGCTGTGCAGGCAGTATAAAAATGCTCTTTGTTAAACCATCTTAAGAGCGAAAAAAACAACTAAAGTCCAAGGACCTGCGTGATCGTAGACACTCTAGTGTTCCGCGCTTGGAAATAGTTTGCGAATTTATTTAACTTTTATTCGCGTAATTTATAGAATCTGAAATTGCTCAATTTAAGAGTACTTATTTAGTATACGTGTGGTAATATTTATTTTGTAGTATTTTCTTCGGTAGAAATTAATCATTTTTGAAATGAATAACTCCCAAAGGCGTCATAAACTTCGCGCAGGTCCAAATGACCTGTGATTTAATTGACAAGGTGAATGTGTGAAAACAAAACTTTAAAAAAACGTTTAAAAGCACATGTTAATTCCTTCATTTAATAAGGGCGTCTGTTTAATTAAATTTTTCGTATTGATATTGATATTAATATTGCGTTGTACTTGGATTTTTGTCCTAAAATTCCTAAAATTCATTCGATTGCTTTCAACCGTTCACCTTTTTAATTGCGGATAGTCATATAGTATATTGACCAAAGTGCCAAAATCAATTGTAAGAAGTACGCGTGAATAAAAAAGAATCATTTATTAAGTGTATTTGTGTCTGTAACGAAAATAGATTCCAACTTAACTTCTCTATAGAAATAAAATTCTTGTACATAAGATAATAAATCAAAACTCTTTATAAAATGTCAACATCTCAGATTTATGGTAATATTCATCAGGGAATCGAATCAATATTTGAAATGAAAAATTTATAGGCAATGAATATTATTATTTAATATCTTTTTGTATCTTTCATTTTGTTGATAATAAATGCCATATAACGTTTAATTAGTGTCATTTTTATTTTCCTCATTTATCTAGACAACAATGTATGTAAATTGCTGTTTTTTAATTATAGCGGCAGAGCTAGTTAGGAATAAATTTGAGAAAATAAAAGGTGTTAAAAGCTTTCTTATAGTTTTGCAAAATAATAGGTACCGATAAAATATAAACTCAAATTTTTCTTGTATTAAAATAAGAAAGTTAATGAGAAGGGGTACTACGAAAGAAAACTAAAAATTGTATGTGAAATCAAATTTATTGTTACAAGATTTCTCAATGAATTTCTGTATCTGCAGTTAGCGGTGCGCTGTTGATCAGAGAAAACAAAATGTTAATTTTTACCTTGCGTTATGTAAACTACATACGTCTTGCATGCTGAAGTAATTACCGCCTGAAGCCAGTACAGAGTTGAGTAAAATAAAAAAAAAATTACATCCCAAAAAAAAAAAACAAATAAATTTAAAAAAAATATCGCTGGACACAATAAAGACAATAACGTTTTATTTTGAAGTGTTAAACCGCAAAATTCACTGAATGAGTAGTTCGATTGTACCGTGCTTGCTTAAAGCAACGCTCAAAATTCAGAAAGCTTCGATTCTGAACTCTTTCATCTTAATAAAATAACAAACTCAAAGTTTCTCGACGTACATTTTCAAGTGCCTTCGAAATATACTTTGATCCTCTCAATCCTATTCATCACTTTCGATGATGTGTTTCTCATTTTTGAAAGAGAAAAGAAAATATAATTCACTATTCGACGTTATAAAGTCCTTTCCTCTTTCTCGGCCTCGACGGTAAATAAAAATGAGTTTATCAAATAAAGAAAGAAAAAGAAAGAGGAGAAAAAATAAAATTAATCGAAGCAACATGATCGGTTGTAATCCATGAATTCTCCGTGGTCAGCGTGGCATTTCTCTTGATAAAAGCCAAAAAGATCGAGGAGAATATTGACCTCGTGCTGTCCAACAAAGATTCGATTAGGATTAGACTGATTTCAACGTTGATTTTGTTGACGATACCGTGACAACGAACTGACACGTGTGCCGTATGTGCATGCTTTGACAGAAATCCTCAGTAATAAGCGGAGAAAAAAAATTCTGAAGCATTCTCTAAAATTCATTCCATTTGAATTCTCCAAATTTTTCAGATTCAAATTCTTCAGTTTAAAATTCATTACCTTCGACCTCTTGCCATTTCCATTTTCTCTCTGGTATGAAAACCTGCGTTCAATCGCACATTACTGCTACTACATGACACACTCGTTGAATTTGGTTGCGTTATTTAAGCGTTGCACGTACCATTTTTTACGGTTTTTGCTTTTTTAATTCCAGCGTCACTCGATATCCGCGATAAAACGGTCTGCTCACGGTAAGCGCTTGCCACGTAAAATTGTCGTTGCTATTTCTATCGACATTGGTGTCGCTTTCTTCAGTATTTGATGTCCTTACCCTTGCCGTATTTTTTTTTATACCCAATGAATCCATTTAGCTCATTTGGTGTTTGATCTCATCATTGAACGGTTTCGGTTTCTGCTGACGGCAACGGCGATGAAATTTACCATTGCAGTACCATTAGTACCATTAGTAATCCTCTTTGAAGCCGACGACCTCATGCACATACCGTACTCGATCGCCGAGCCGTTTTACCGTTTTGCGCAGTTAATGATGTATGTTGTTGGACGAAGAAGAATTGGTCGAACGAGCCTTCAGTCGCTCCCGCGACGTTGCATTGCGAATGCATTGCTCAGCCGTATGCTTTCGGCTCAATAGGGCTGGGAGAACTGACCTCCGGCTTGCGACTGTCCTGACTGATAGAAACCGCTTCTGTCGCCCTGATAAGTCGAGTCTTGAGATAAAAGTCCGTCCATCTGTGACTGGAACTCGCCAACAGCAAACGAGTCCTGAGAAGAAATTAAATAACATTAGAGTAATTATGTAAGACTTATGTAAGAATTTTAATAAAACAGTTCTCACTCAAGTTTGTTAAATCATCCAAAATTCTAAAAATAAACTAAATTTTCATAAAAATGATTGTTATTCAAGTATTTAATATTAAATTAAACTTTGAATTAAAAAATATTATGCATTCTTACTTTAAAATCTATAAAAATAGCAACATTATTACATATACAAATAAAATAAAAACCTACTTGTGAGAGTTCCGCCTGTGAAAGTCCTGGTTGTGAAAGACTGAAACCCGGCTGTGACATTCCTTGTGTAGTTCCTTGAGTCAAGGGCAATCCGGGTTGACTATAAGGTTGTGTGTTCTGTTCTGTCTGACTAAGTTTTCCGATCCTAGGACCTGACTTATTTTTCAATGTTGCTGTTCCACGACGATTGCGTTGATTTTGTCTAGCTTGCAGTGCTTGCTGATGTTGATTATAAAACCTCGGAGGCACATGTGCCATATTCATAAACATTCCCACAGGTACAGGCACATTATTCATCGCCGCTTGTGCTCTCTCAGGACTAATATAACTGATCGTGTCATGTGTCCTGCTAAATATATCCAAGGGCACATTTCTCTGATAGTACGGATTATGATTTTGAGTCCCATTCATCTGTCCTCCTGATCTATCATAAACTGATCCTGGAATCAAAGCTTCCCTTGCATCATACATCGAAGTAGACATAAAATGTGATCCAGGGTTTGCCGCATTCACGAGTTTCTTTGGTTTAGCAAACTGTATCATAGATTCCTTCAAGTTATTCAAAGGTCCTTCAACCAGAACTTTTTGTTCTTTGTAAAAGCTCAACAAATGATTCCAAAGAGGTTGTTTTGAAAGAACCTTTGGATTTCCAACGATGATGATTCCATACTTCGCCCTAGTTAAGGCGACATTTAATCTTCTTGGATCATTCAAAAATCCGATTCCTTGGTGTTCGTTAGACCTCACACAAGACATGATAATAATATCCTTCTCTCTACCTTGGAAGGCATCAACACTTGCCACTTCTATTTCCTGATACAGCTTCGAATGCAGGGATCCCTGATACTGCATATACTGAACCAAATATGCCCTCTGCCCTTCATAGGGAGTTATAACTCCAATCTGTTCTGGTTTGACTCCACAGCGCAGGAATCTTGTTGTGATTTTTTCCACATTCGAGGCCTCCGTACGATTCAGATAAGAAGTACCACTTCCTGCGATTTCTTCCTGGCCTTGAGTAACGTAAAAGAACATCGGCTTGTCAGGTGCTGGCCAGGGGAAATCAATCTTCAGCAATTTCCTTTCATCAGCACAAACTCCGTTTTGAAGGGACCCTTCATAGAAGAAATTGGAAGGGAATCTGGAGAGATCTGGATGCATTCTGTACTGAACTTCGAGCCGGAAGGGTCTGATTCCGAGGACCACAAGCCTTTCGAATAATGATTGCGACAGACCCGCTCTCGCTGCTTTTTTACACATCACAACTGGACCCAACTGGCAATGATCACCAACAAGAATCAATTGCTTTGCTCCTAAAACGACAGGAACCATGCATTCCGGTTCTGTTGCCTGCATACTCTCATCAATTAAAATCGAGTGGAACTTTAATCTGTGAAGTCTAGGGTCCCCAGCTCCAACACAAGTGCAACATATAACATCAGCAGCCTCTAATAGTTCCTTTTCAGCTGCTTTTTTCAAAAGTCTGTATCGCTTCTCATCAACACTCGAAAGCTCGCCTGTCTCGTCTTTTAATTGTTGAAGCTTCTGGAGTTCGGTGTTAGTTTCCATGTTTTTGATTTGGTTGTGTAGAGCAAGAAAGCTCACTGGAGAATCGATTGCCTCTCGGGATTTCGCACAAAGTCGGACGACCTTGAGATTCGATTTATGAATTTTTTCCGTAAGTTGATCAACAGCTGTGTTGGAAGGAGCGCAAACCAAGACGGGTCCGCCGTTTTGCTTCACTAGTTGATAGACGATTGTTGCACTGGTGACTGTTTTTCCAGTGCCAGGGGGTCCTTGGATTAGAGACAAGGGTCTCTGAACAGCATGCTTCACAGCGTAAACTTGCGAGCGATTTAAATCTGGCAAATTTGGCGCGCTGAAATGTTTGGGAAGGTGACAACGGAAAAGAACTTCCTCTACTTCGTGGCCTAAAAGTCGGTGGTATATGTATGCTGATACCGAGGAATCATCTACTGCAAATTTCCTGAGGGCGAGTTGCATTCTGAAATAAAATAAAAGGAAATTTTTGTTGAAAATAATAATTGACTATAAGCAGAGATTCATTATAGAAGTTGACAATATAGAATTATTATTATAGAATATTGACACCATCTTTGAATAGAACATAGACTATATTTAGAAACTTACCGATCGAAACTAGTACTTTTCCAGATGAAATCAACGACAAAATTGCTCACGCATTCCGTTGGGGCTCCGGAGTTATTCTTCAACTCGATACCAACTTCCTCTCCATAGTTATCAGGAATTTTAATTACGTGTCCGATACCAGACCAGGGCTTGTGCAATTCTCCAAGGTATCGAAGTCTCAGCTCATCGCCGTGCATGAGTTTCATATCGCCATCTGTTTTAGCGAGCATGAAATAAGCAATGGTCTTTTTATTTAGGCCGACATCCCATCTCACTTCGATGTTTTCTTGAGTTTGCGATTCCTTCAGTCGTTTATCGTAATCTGCTTCGAGTTTGACAAGCGGACCAAATATATTTTGATACTGATAACCATCCTCGTAACGTAGTAAAACTTGTTGGGGTTCCTCATCGACTCCAGGTTTTTCGAGATCCTGGAAGGTCGCGTCCACATTGTCTCGCCACAATTCTTCAAGTTTGTTTATCTGTTGTGCTGATATTTGTCTCGCTCTCAGCTGTTCCTGTTCCGATGGGATCTTTACCAACCATGCCAGGAAACTACGGTCTTCTATTAGTGGTTTCCACTGCTCTTGGTCCCTAAAATATTTTTCGATTTAGTACTTTTTATAATTGAAAATGGTTTCAAGCCTATTTTTTGTGAAAACAAGGGGGATGTAATTAACTCACCAATTCATGTCTTTGAGAGAACTTTGTGCAGCGCACGGTTGTCGACACAGGAGAACGACAACAGAATCTGCTTTTGCGGGTATAAATCCTAGGACAAAAACATTCCTGACTGCACACGAATAACATTCGAGGACAGTTTCACCCAGAGGTCCATCTCTGTAATTATTAATATATATATATATATTATTAAGCTATCCATTGTCCTTTATATTGTTATGTGATGAGAATTTAAAAAATTTTCGTTTGCCCAGTCATAAATGAGATTAGAAAGAATGTAAAATTTAAAAAATTAATTTAACCTGTGCAATGTGACTTCCTTGTGCTTCGCTCGTACTAAATGATTAATAATGTGCGAGCCCGACGTATTTCCTCGTCCGTTACAAAACCATTTTCGACAAACATTACACATTACGACGCAAGATGCTTCATGAATACCGCAGTATTTGCATGCATGTTCCGGTAAATCACGATTGTAATAAGCCTCTTCCTCCTCTTCTTCAAATTGTAATTCAGCAAGACTCTGTGCAGCTCCGGAAATTTTGAGGTCCAAAGACGATGTCCCGCTGGTTCCATTAACCTGCACATATAAGTTTTTATATGTTATATAGATGAAGAGTTTATTTGCAATACGAATATAAATTAGATAAAAGAAATTATTATAATTTCTTCAAAGGCAAACAAATTCTAATAAATAAAAAAAATTCTGATTAATAAAAACCTAAACTATAAAGCTAAAAACAATAAAAAATACACACTCGTATCAAATACGAAAGTGCTCCATAAAGAAAAGTTTAATCGATAATTACATAAAAACCATAAAACATAATACAAAAATAAACCTCATGACACTGAGGAAAATTAATCGTCTATAAAACCTACATATCAATAAAAAGAGAAAAAATAGAAATGACTCTAAAAATAATCTCTGAAAACATATTCAAGGGCTGAAATCACCCCAGAAACTACTAAGAATAAGTCATTCATATCAATATGCTCCAAAATAAAACGAGCAAAAATCTCGGGATCAAATTTCCAGATTCTAAAAGAAGCCTAGGAGAAAAAGAAACTCAAAAAAAAACAAAAGAAAAAGGAACATGTGGAGACTATGAAACCTTCTAGAATCAGATATTTCCGCGATATGCCGATGAACTTTGTAAAGTGAGGTTAAGTTCAGAACGCATGGAAATTGACCTCACAGACGAGGTTTCTTCAAATCTTATACTTGTTGTGACCTCGAAGGTTATAAGTTATAACGATAACTTGTTAAACATATGAAAGATTTAAAAAATGAACCTGCACTGGCTGGCTTTGTTGGCTCTGGGTGGCATCATGTTGCGAGGCCTGTGTCTGGCTCGGAGATGGTAATGTAAAGTCGGTGAAGTCGAATTCACTGCCCTGGGTATCCGCACCGATTAAATCTGCTTCCTCTGTGTCGAGGAAAGTGAGGGTCTGGCTACTAGGTCCGTACGCGTCAACGCTCATCTTATGATCCTGTTCTGATCTGCCCTTTCGGTGTCCTACGACTACTTTACGTCGGTCGCAGGGATGCTAGTCACTCCTTGGAAATTGTTGCAGTTCCAACATCCGGTAAATTACTGAGTACGGATGGCAACGAACGTTCGAGGAAGCTTGCACTGTGACGAAACAAGGCCACAAAATCCTACGCCATACTTCGGCTTGCTCCCACCAACATCGACACGAGTACAAGTTTTGTTCTGCGACTTCTGCGCCCGTCGTCTGTTACGTCATCAGCTGATTTCCGAACTTCCACGGCTTGTGGAAATCGAGGTTGATTCGTCGTATTTTCCATCCACGTGGTATCGGCAAAGAATTGTAATAATACACACAAATCTAAATACCACAACTTCACTTAGGGCAACATCTCCCTTACGGCAAACGGAAACTCTCAAGTACGGCAACAAATGCTTTCTATTGTGGCAACTTACTTATGGCATCTGATTGGTTGCTACATAGTTGCTACTGGCGCGCAGTTAAACTCTGTCTAAACTGTCTAAAGTGACGCCAGGTGACGCAATACACAATGCGCATGTACATACGTCAGTGTAGGTTTGGTTAGACTTAGGTTTGGTATTGGCAGAGTCTGGCAGAGTATTGGTCTGTCTGTTACTGCTTAACTGCTTACTGGTATTGGCAGAGTCGGCCATGGTCGGCAGAGTCCGCAGCGCAGAGTCTGGTATTCTCTGGTATTCTGAGGCTTCTCAGGTATTCTACGGACGGTGTAGCCAAAGTGCTAGTGCCAAAGACATTGGCAAGGCAAGGTGTAGGCAAAGATTGTCGTAGGTTAGGAATTTGTTGCTGTAGGAGAAATGAATTTTGTTGCCGTAAAGAGCAAAACTAGTTGCCCTTAGTTGACATAGGCAGAGATTTAGTTACTACACAGTCTCAAGCAGAGAACTCAAGTATATATGTATGTAGGGTATGTATTCACAGTACGAACTATGTACGACCAATTTTTTTGAATATGTAGATACACTCAACTCTCTAATATCTTAACTAATTTGTTGAGACTCTC